>PVLC010006101.1:5155-71691 GCA_004027655.1 Graphiurus murinus | reverse complement strand
GTGTGGGGGTGTGTGGGTGTGGGGTGTGTGTGTTTGTGTGTGTGTATGGTTGGTGGTTACTGGAGATTGAACCCAGGGGCATTCTACCTCTGAACTATACCCCCAGCCCTTATTTTGACACAGGGTCTCACTAAGTTGTAGAAGGCCTCACTAAGTTGCTGAGGCTGGCAGCCAACCTGTGATCCTTCTGCTCAGCTTCTCAAGTATTGGGATTGCAGGTGTGCACCACCACTGCTGGTTACCAGGGGTCATTTGAGAATCACTACCTACTAAAACAAACCAGGGAAGACTGTGCCTCCAACAGACTCAATGGGATTGAGGAGCCCCAGGTCTTGACCCCAGCCATTAAATCCAGCCAGGTCATCCTCAGCTCTTGCTTGGGTATCTTGGATCCTACTTTCTAAAGGGCAGGTCTTTCAGACCAATAATACCTGCCCCACGAATGACCAAGTCTAACAGAGTAGACCTAAACAGGGCCTAGTTAAACAGAGTACATCTGAAAAGTGAGAAGCAAGGGCGCTAGTTGGTGCAAGAAATAAAACAATTTAACTATCTTAACTGGAGGTGTTATAAGGAGGTCAGGTGGGTAGATGTAACCCACATGAGGGGAAATGGAGTAAGAGGATGAGTTTAGGTTAGATTATTGTAATAATTTCATAATGACAAAGCTTACTCTCTTCAGGAGATCATGACAAATACAAGAGGTCAGGGTCATGCAGTCTTTTTTGTAGCATGGGAACAACAGAGTGACTCCTGTCTCCTGTAGGATTAAGAGAGGCAGTAGGAGGCATGAAATTATAAGGCTAAGTCACAGTAGAGTGGCACATGTTTTAGAAACATTATATTCAGATGGAAAAAGTTCTTTGAGAGCTTAATTTGGATGAGGCTTACAGAGGCTTACCAGGCTCACAGAGGTTAAACGAGCTCTCAAGATCTCAAATTTCATTTATGGTAGAATTGCAATAGCTAAGGCCACTTGTACCTTCATTTAGGTTTTACTTTTATTTTTTATTTCATTTTATTTTATTTTATTTTGTTTTGTGTGTGGTACTGGAGATTGAACCCAGGGGCATTCTACCCTCGCTATACCCCATACCTACCTACTTATTTATTTATTTATTTATTTTATTTTGTGGTATTATTGAACCCAGGATTGAAACCAGGGGCATTCTACCTCCAAGTTACACTCCCAGCCCTATTTTTTTTATTCTTTATTTTGAAACAGGGTCTTACTAAGTTGCAGAAGCCCTCATTAAGTAGCTGAGGCTGAACACAAACCAACAATCCCCTGTCTCAGTCTCCCTATTTTTTATTTTGAAATAGGGTCTCACTAAGTTGCTGAGGCTCTCAAACTTGCAATCCTTTAGTTTCAGCCTCCCCAATACCGGGATTACAAGTATGTACCACTATTCCTGGCTTCCATTTAGGGTTTTCAATGACAGAAGAGCCCCCACATTTTAGGTACCCCCAAAGTGCTTTATCATGGATAGTATTCCTGGAGAACTTCAGCTATCTGGAATGATGCAGACTGGGATCTGAAAACTCTAAAGTCCTTCTCAAGTCATGACTCAACCAAGGCAAAGTTATGAAGAGATTTAGAAGAAAATGGGGTCTGAGATCAAAGAAAAGTGAGAAAATAAAATTAAGTTCAAAAACAGTTTATAATTTTAAAAGTTTTCAGAGCTTTCTTTCTTCATCGGAAACATGCTTTGTCTACATGTCTACTTGGATGAGTGACACTTGTACTGTCATATCTTATTAGGTGACAAGCAGCAGCAAGGTAGTAACTTCTTTCCAGGATAAAAATTAGGATCTGTGACCATCTTAGATTGGAAGAATGGGCTTATAAGTCAAAACATAAGAGGGGCAAGTGGTAATTCCTGCACTGGGGACAAAAGTCCAATCACACAAAGACAGATACTGGAATTGACCCATAAAATAATAATTATAATTTGGACAGTTGATTTGAAATGTGCATTTTTCAGGAATCAATTATTCCTAATAATTAGATTTCATTCAGAAAATTCCTTTGGAAGTGACCCAGTAACTGCTGAGTTTAGGCTTGCTTCTAGAAAGATCCACCAACAAGGAGGACTAAAATATTTGAGGCAACTTAATCGACTGTTAAGGATTCCATCAGTTCCTATAGTACACTTGTCCCTAAGTGATAAGGCTTCAGTGAATGGCCATCACACCCTTCACAAGTAGCTAACATCCACTACATTTTCAATGGGTTGACACCATGACAGAATAGTGACAGAGCAAAGCATGGTAGTCCAGGGCATGAACCACAGTTGGGAGATAGGGACTGTCCTTTCCAGATAGAAGAATCAGTGCCTTTTCAGCAACTATTAACATAATTATTCTTTTCTTCCTTTAGTTTGTTGGTATAGTGAATTAAGGAACCATCCTTGCATTCATGGTACAAGCCCACAGTATTATTCCTCTGATAACTGCCGTGTACTAGTAATATGAAGAAATTTTTGTGTGGGTATACTGGGGATTGAATCCAGGGGGGTCCTACTTCTTATATACACCCCCAGCCCTTCTAATTTTTATTTTGGAACAGAATCTTGCTAAACTATAGCCTGCTGGCTTGAACCTGTGATCCTCCTCTCTTAGCCTCCCAGTTACTGGGATTACAGACATAAGCCACCACACCGAGCTTTGGTTTTGCTTTTTTGACGTGGGCTCATTGTGTTGCCCAGGATGGCCTTAAACTATTCCTGGGCTCAAGTGATCCTCCTGCCTCAGCCTCCTGAGTGACTGGGACTATAAGTACGTACTGCCATGCCTAGTTTAAAGTTAAGTTTTTTTTTCATATCTTTTATGTTCATAACTCAGATTCATATGTTGTTACGGTTCTTGTTCTCTCTTTATCTAGTTTTAGTATTAAGGTCAAGCTGTTCTCATAAAATAAATCTAACTTTCCACTTTCTTCTGGGCGTTACAATAGTTTTTTGATGTGGTACTTGGGATTTAACCCAGAAACATTCTATCTCTGAGCTACACTCCCAGCTCTTTTTATTTTTTTATTTTGAAATAGGGTCTCACTGAGTTGCCAAGGGCCTTGCAAAGTTGCAGAGGCTGGCCTCAAACTTGTATTCTTCCTGTCTCATCCTCCCAAGTAATAGGATTACATGCACATGTCACCACGCCCAGTTTATAATAGTTTAAACAACATTGAAAAAATTGTTAAAATATAAAACAGGGCTTTGAAACTATCTGGCCGTAGTGCTTTTTTCAAAGATTACATTTTCAACCATGTCTCCACTCTAATCTTTTCTATGTTTGTCTTTCTTTTCTTTTTTTTTTTTTTGGTACTTGGGAATTGAACCCAAGGGCACTCTACCACTGAACTACATCCCTAGCCATTTTTAGTTTCTGAGACCAGGGTCTTGTTAAGTTGCTGAGGCTGGCCTCCAAGTTGTGATCCTCTTTCCTCAACCTCCTGAGTCTCTGGTGTCACAAGCATATGAACACATGACACCACATCTGGCTTTTTCTACTATGGTGATTAGTCTATGTTTTCTGCTTCTTGGGTCAATTTTTTGTAATTTACCTTTTCTACTATTTTTAAAATTCTTTAATTTTTTAGACAGGAAAAGAGAGCGCAAGAAGGAACCAGAGAGTAAGAGTAAGACAGGAAGGCAAAGAGGCTGACAGAAAGCCAGAAAGTGAGAGAGGGGGACAGGAAGCCGGAGTAGGAGACTGGAAGCCAGAGAGTGAGAGAGGGACAGGAAGCCAGAGAGACAGAGCAGAATCCAGAGAGGGAGACTGGAAGCCAGAAGGAGACAAAGGAGGTAGGAAGCTAGAGGCAGAGACAAGAAGGAAGAGGAGGAATTGGGAGGCAGAGAACAAGACAGAAAGCATGTTTTTTGTTTGTTTGTTTGTTTTTTTGTGATACTAGGGATTGAACTCAGGGGCATTCTACCTCCGAGCTATACCCCCAGCTCTATTTTTTCTTCTTTATTTTGAAACCGGGTCTCACTAAGTTGTGGAGTGCCTCACTAGGTAGCTGAGGCTGGCCGCGAACCCGGATCCTCCGGTCTCAGCCTCCCAAATGCTGGGATTACAAGCGTGTGCCACCACGCCAAGCCTGAAAGCATGTTTTTTATTTTGATAAAATATACATAACTAAGTGTACAATTCAGTGACATTAAATATATTCATAATGCTGTGCAACCACCACCACCATCCATCTCTAGAATTTTTCCAGATTAAATGTCCTCTCCATCTTGCCTTATTGCAGTGGCTAGAATTTCTACAATGATACTGAATGAGCAAACATTCCTGCCTTGTTCCTTATCTTAGCAGAAAAGTGTTCAGTCTCTCACCATTAAGTATGATGTTAGCTGTAGGTTTTTTGTAGATGCCCTTTACCATGTTGAGAAAGTTCTCAATTTCTAGTTTGCTAAGAATTCTTATCACAAATGAATATTGGATTTGATCAAAGGCTTTTCCTACATCTGCTAATATAATGAGTTCTTCCTCAGTATCTATAAGAGATTGGCTCTAAGAACCTCCAAGGATACCAAAATCTACAGATACTAAAGTCCCTTATATAAAATGGCATAGTGGCCCGGAGTGGTGGCACGTGACTGTAATCCTAGTACTTGAGAGGCTGACATAGGAGGATCACGAGATTGAGGTGAGACTCTCATCAACCTAGCAAGACTTTGTTTCAAAATAAAAATAAAAAATAGGGCTGGGGTTGTAGCTTGAATGTAAAATGCTCCTGGGTCAATCCCTAGTCACAGTCTCACACACATACACACACTGACATAATATTTGCATATAACCCATCCACACCTCCTGTATACTTTAAATAATCTCTAAATTACTTATAATCCTGAGACAGGACTATAGTGTTAAATTTTAACACTGGTGACAGCACTGCATGCTTTACGCTTAAGATGAATGGTAAAAAAGCCTCAACTATATCCACTGTATAAGACAAACAACATGGAAACTAATATAAGCAGATCTGACCACAACCCCTTGATGGAAAATAACAAGGAACCTGGGGGGAGGGGGTTACTAGCGCAATTTTAGATACATTTTTGATTGTGCACAAAATGACAGGGGTATATGAAGAGACTGCAACATAGTCATGAATATTGCTATAAAACCTCTAAGTATGCAAATTGCTGATCCACAACTGTACAAATGTTGTTTACCCTCTGACGTCCTTGCCACTGTATCTATGGAGTGGTCACTTTGCTGCCTGGCTACTTTGCCTATGCGATAGACATCTTGCTATATTTTAATGCAATTGATGATTCTGTCTAACCTTCTCTTTGTTAATCATGTTTTTTTTCTACCTTGCACAAGCTAAAGGACCCACTGAGCTTGTGGCAATATCTAACACAATGAAAATTCTACATAGTTGTTATATCATATTGTTTGGAAAATAATGGTGATAAAGAAAATCTGCATATGTTCAGTGCAAATGCAATTTCTTTCAAATAGTTTTTATCCCCCATATAAACTTTTCAAAAAATATTCTAAGTTCAATTTAAATAACACTGTTTTAATTATATCACGGGGGGAAAGTACATTTAAGTATTGTTATGGTAAACTTTATAAAAGCAAAGAAAATTGAAAATAACTTTTTTTTTTTTTTTTTTTTGCAGTACTGGGGATTGAACCCAGGAGCATTCTACCTCTGAGCTACACCCCAAATCCTATTTTTTATTCTTTATTTTGAAACAGGGTCTCACTAAGTTGCCGAGGGCCTCACTAAGTAGCTGAGGCTGGCCACAAACCCAAATCCTCAGGTTTCAGCCTCCCAAGTACTGGGATTACAAGCGTGCATCACTACACCCAGCTTGAAAATAACTTTTGATTCTGTATAAAGAATCATACTTAGCCGCGGGCATGGTGGCGCACGCTTGTAATCCCAGCATTCGGGAGGCTGAGACCGGAGGATCCGGGTTCGCGGCCAGCCTCAGCTACCTAGTGAGGCACTCCGCAACTTAGTGAGACTCGGCTTTAAAATAAAGAATAAAAAATAGGGCTGGGGGTATAGCTTGAAGGTAGAATGCCCCTGAGTTCAATCCTCGGTACCGCAAAAAAAAGAATCATACTTCCCTATGGTCATAACTGTCTTTCTATGACCCTTCATAAGGCACTGCGGAATGGATTAAAAGTGGCAATTTACTGAAAAAATAAAAAATAAACAAATGAAGTATATCCATGGCTTAGATTTTAGGTCATACTTACAGATGAGGAAAACTAGGCCCAAATAAAATTTTCAAATATTTTTTGCCTATAGTTGGTTGAATTTCACTGGTGGAACCTGATGATATGGAGGCCAACAGTATTATTTTTCTTGTTTATTCTGCTTATGGACCAAAAGTTTGTGTCTCCCAAAAATTCATATGTTGAAGCTCTAGCCCACAATATGAATGTGTTTGATGGGGCCTTTGGAAGGTAATTCGGTTTACATGCGGTCATGAGGGTGAACCTCCCATGATGGGCCCTGCATACTTATAAGAAGAGGAAGAGAAAGAAGAGCCCTTTTGCTCTTCACCACATGAAGACATGAAGAGAAGGCAGCCATCTGTAAACCAGGAGGGCAGCCCTCACCAGGAATTGAATCTCCCAGTGTCTCATTCTTGAACTTCCTATCTTTCCACGCAAGTATGAGAAACAAATGTCTGTGGTTTCAGACACATAGTATGTGGTGTTTTGTTATAGAAGTCTAGGCTGAGACACCTGTTAATATGTAGATTATACTGACTGCCATGGAACAAACCTTGCATACATCCTAAGTAAATTTCACTGACCATGGTGTATAATTCTTTTTCTACGTTGTTCAATTCGATGGAAACCAGGGCTAAACGTGGACTGGGCACAGCTGCTGCCCACTCAGTCATGTACCTTAAATCATTGTTTTAGAACAACCTAAACATACAATAGCCAACTCCCACTAGAAACAAACCAACAAGTTCCTAGCTTGTTTTCTGAAACATATGTCATTACAGCTTAAGAGAAAGAAGGAAACTATGAAGAGGGACTCAGCATATCCACCAGCAGACTACCTGTGCTAGCTCTGAGCAGACGCCCAGGTGGGCAGCTAAGCGGCTCCTAACATGCCTTTCCTCTATGGCTTCTTCATTCTCTGGCATATCCAGAGCGTAGATTGGAAGAATTATACTTTGGAAATCTAATAAAATGCTGATTATTGGCCTGGAAACCAATAATCTCCAACACATGCTGTTCAGAAAAAAAAGAGTTTTGGATTTTTTTTGGGGGGGGGTTGTTTTTTTTTTTGTGGTACTGGGGATTGAATCCAGAGGCATTCTACCTCTGAGCTACACCCCTAGCCCTATTTTTATTCTTTATTTTGAAACAGTGTCACTAAGTCATGGAGGACTTCACTAAGTAGCTGAGGCTGGCCATGAACCTGGATCCTCCTGTCTCAGCCTCCCAAGTACTGGGATTACAAGCGTGCACCACCATGCCCGGCTCAGAAAAAAAGAGTTATTAAGAGGGAAGATTTTAAAAATGATGACACTCATTTTTGCCACATTATAATGTCCATGCTAGAATGCTTAGGACCTACTAACCTATGTGACTTTGAGAATATAGGACGTAAGCCTACTTCGATGATGTAGGGAGTTTTACTGGTACTTAATCTAGGTTACAAACCAATGAGTTGTGTGATTCAAGATTTTAAGCATAGGTTGCTGAGGTGACGGAAGACCAACAGCACTAACAAACCAGAGGTGGGGAGGTAGGCAGCTCCTTGATAAAACACCCAGGTGCCAGCTGGGCCTCTGGGCAATGTTCCTACCAAGCCTGCCCAGAGCTGGGGAAGGAGGCGAAGGAAAAGAGAATTGCCTTCACCTAAGTACCTCTGTAACTGAGGCAGGCCTTCTACAGAAGGCAAGAGAGCACACAGGCAGGGCAGCACTCCCAGAATCCCCTCCAAGCAGGGAGGGGGCAGGAGAGGGCAGCTAAGAGATTCAGGGATAGGGTCAACTCCAGGACTCTGCTTTAACAGCAGCCTCAAGAGCTCTCCTAAAATGCTCAAATTAGCTTGGAGGCCCATCCTGAAGATCCTGAGGCTTGCTCTCCTCACTGATGGTATGTCTCCCCAGAGACCCATGCAGAGCTCATGTTAGACCTACCACATCAGTTCTTATACTGTTCTTCTCAATCCAAGGGGCCAGTCCTATTTTTCACTTAGGACTTTTCTGTGCATTGTCTCATAGATAATCCACGCAACAATTCAGAACATACATTTGCATTTCCATAACTGCAATATCTCTGGCCAATAAACTTGCTGATAGTTGGAATTATGACATTCCAAATATCAATATTTCAGGTATCCTGCAAAGAGCACCATGAGTTCCAGATGCATAACCAGTGCTCGGACCAATACTCAACACAGACTGTTGTCCTATCTCACATTCCAGACTGAGACTTCAGGGAAGTAGCTACAGCAGTGTGTGGTGGTTCCCCATTTGGCTGCCTGGAAACTCCCCAAGCCCAGGCCACATGCCAGGCCAGTTAAATCAGAGCCTCTGGGCATCAGTTGGTTTTTGGTTTTGTTTTGGTGGGGGTGGGGGTAGGCACTGGGGATTGAAACCAGGAGTGCTCTACCACTGTGCTACATCCCCAGGTCTTTTTGTTTTTTATTTTGGGACCAGGTGTTGCTAAGTTTCCCAGGCTGACCTCAATTTGCCCAGAGTGGCTGGAATTACAGGTAAGCATCACCTTGTCCAGCTGGGTACTGGCATTTTTTAAAGGCTGTCTGGGTGTTCATACCCCACAGTCAATACTGACAGCTACTGGCCCAAAGGAAGGCCTGTGCTTCTGACCACGATGGACTCCATCTGGGAAACAGTATTATGATAATCCTAATTACCATCATTGGGCCCTTTCTTCATCCTTGATTACAGTACACTGAGAACCTAGCATGGATTACCTCATCTAATCCTCACCAGGAATCCCTGAGCTAGGTGTTGTTGTGCCAAATTTATAGAGAGGAAATGAAGGCTCAAGGAGGCTAACAACCTGGCGGGGTCACAGAGATGGTAACTGTGATTCACTGTCTCTAGGCTTGGTAAGAACTGGGAAAGACTTTTACATGGGTGACAAATTCGTAGAAACAGAGTGGGGTGGTGGACAGAGGCTAGGGGAGAGGACAATGAGGAGTTAGTGTCTAAGAGGGACAGAGCTTCAGGATGGAAAGATGGGAAAAGTTAGGATTTTAAAATCAGGGAGGTAGCCGGGCGTGGTGGCGCACGCTTGTAATCCCAGCATTTGGGAGGCTGAGACCGGAGGATCTGGGTTCGCGGCCAGCCTCAGCTACCTAAGTGAGGCACTCCGCAACTTAGTGAGACCCGGTTTCAAAATAAAGAATAAAAAATAGGGCTGGGGGTATAGCTCGGAGGTAGAATGCCTCTGAGTTCAATCCCCAGTACCGCAAAAAAAAAAAATCAGGGAGGTGGAAGAGGAAGAGAGACAATGATGACTAACCCTGTCACCTCAATTATCTCTTTTGTTGCTGCTAAGCTCCTGTATAACTCAAAGTTGTAGAACATTGTTAGTGATGCCAACACTGTGTCCAGCAAAGATGCAGTGGATATCGACCAGCTCTACATTGTGTGTGTGTGTGTGTGTGTGTGTGTGTGTGTGTGTGTGTGTGTGTTACTGGGGATTGAACCCAGGGGTGTTCTACCTCTAAGCCATACCCCCAGACCTATTTTATTTCTTATTTTGAAACCAGGTTTTGCTAAGTTGCCCAGGCTGGCCTTGAACCTGCAATCCTCCTCTTTCAGTCTCCCAACTGCTGGGATTACAGGCATCTGCCACCACACCCAGCCAGCTGTACATCTTTTAGGCATAGGCACTTTCTTTTTTTTTTTTTTTTTTTTGCGGTACTGGGGATTGAATTCAGGGGCATTCTACCTCTGAGCTACATCCCCAGCCCTATTTTTTCTTCTTTATTTTGAAACCGAGTCTCACTAAGTTGCGGAGTGCCTCACTAGGTAGCTGAGGCTGGCCACGAACCCGGATCCTCCGGTCTCAGCCTCCCGAATGCTGGGATTACAAGCGTGCGCCACCACGCCCGGCTTCATATTTGTAATTTCTAAATATTCCCCTTTGAATCAGTTGTAACATCTTAATGGCTCCCTCGTTAATGAGTTTAGTAAAATCTTGACACTTCTTCATTTTATAACTGTTGTTCAGAATTACAAAAAGTCAAATTTCCCCAATTATTTCTGATGATAAACTACAAAAGCCTAAGTTTTCCCAGTTGAGATTTTCTTCCCTCAGGGCAAAACCTGTAGCTATTAAAGAACAAAATGCAGATGTTCTGGAGCTGGGGTTGTGGCTCAATGGCAGAGTACTTGCCTAACATGTGTAATGACCTGGGTTTGGTCCTCAGCACTGAAAATAAAAAATAAAAAGGACAGGTGTTCTATTTGGCATGACATACAACTAATACCCTCAATGCCCTGTTTGTTTCAAACAGAGCACACCTGCTCTATGAAGCACATGGCACCACTAGTCTGAAGCAGAATCACCAGCCCTGGAGGCTCCAGCCTTCAGCTGAGCACAAACTGAGGCACTTGGGTATCAGGGGAGGGAACCCTGTTTTCCATTTTCCAGTTGTAAATGGAGGGCAAGGAATGGCAAAAGAGATGTGAGATTCCCCTCCTACCCATTACACCCCTGCTCTTTTAATCCTCAGACAGCTGTATCTAGACACAACCCAAATAAAATTCTATGGAACCCATGCTGAAGTGAAGAGGAACAAAAGCCAAACAGAGGTGATGAGCTATAGCAGAGAGCTCCTGGAGAGAATGCTATAAAGGTAAAATGAGTTCAAATGGAGAAGAGGAGGGAGGAAGCAGTAAGAAAGAAAAAGCCTAACACAGTGTCTGACAGGTCTCTCACACATTGCTGGTGGAGTAAGCTGGCACAACATCATTACAGAACAATTTGGCTGTAGCTATCAAAATTACAAGGGCATGCAGCCAGGCGTGGTGGCACATGCTTGTAAACCCACTACTTGGGAGGCTGAGACAGGAGGATATGGGTTCTCGGCCAGCCTCAGTTACTTAGTGAGGCCCTCCGCAACTTAGTGAGACCATGTTTCAAAATAAAGAATAAAAAATAGGACTGGGGGCGTAGCCTGGAGGTAGAATGTCCCTGGGTTCTATCCCCAGTACCACAAAAAAAAAAAAAAAAAAAAACAAGGGCATGCACCCAGCAGTACCATTTAGAGATCTATCCCACAAGTATAATAACACTGTGCAGGCAAGAGTCAGTCACTGCAACAGAATTTGTAAGAGCAGAAGATTAATATAACCTAAATGTCCATCAATAGGGGATTGGATATGCCGATTATGGTTCATCCATATATCACTAAATAAAGCAAAGTGAAGACTGGTAGCTTACAGGAAAGGACTATATACAAACAGGCTGACAAATATAAGTTATGACTTGCATCTTTCCAGTAAATCCTAATCTTAAACACAAACTCACAAACTGAAGTGGACCAGGACCTAACTGAAAATGATGCCTCTAGCAGGGCGTGGTGGCGCACGCTTATAATCCCAGTACTTAGGAGGCTGAGACAGATCACAGATTCGTGGCCAGCCTCAGCAACATGTGAGACCCTCTGCAACTTAGTGAGACCCTGTTTCAAAATGAAGAATAAAATAGGGCCGGGGTATAGCTTGGAGGTAGAATGCCCCTGGGCTCCATCCCTAGTACCACAGAAACAAATAAAAAAGAAAATGGTACCTCTCTACTAGCGTGGGCTGTCTGCCAAAGGCAGGCTAGTTTATGTATGCTGTGCCAGTGTAATTATTAGTAGAAACCTGTATTAGTCAGGCCTATGAGTTTATAAGACACACCACATCACCAAATCCTGTAACCCCCTTACCTGAAACACATAAAAGGTGAGGTATCCAAAACTGTGGTGATACAGCAGCACCTGCTAACCCATTATCTCATCAGACTATCCAGTGGATATGCCAAGAGGTCAACAGGCTACAAACCAACTCTGTCTCTGGGGTTTCCGCTTAGCTCAATCTCACTGCTTGATGCGGCCTATTTTGAAACTGCCTGCTGTCAAGACAGATCCACCTACAACAGATTCCATGCCCTGCACAGCTCTGCCCTTTAGCAAGTTCTTCCATGGTTAGTAATCTTATCTGACCACCTCCAAGGGCAGCTTTAGGGAAAGGAGGGCAGGCAATACTATAAAACTCTAGTCTGTCTCCCCAATAGCACAGAGGCTCTATGAAGGCCAAGATTTCTTTTGTCAGAGTAAAGCAGATGCTTAAAAAACACTCACTGGAGGGGTGAAATAATGGTGACTTTGGTGAGAACAGTAGCAGAAAAGTGAGGGGGACAGGAGTCAAATTACTGGGAGATACCGAGTCATTGTTTCTAAAATCCAGACAATTGATTCCAGGGGTAGGTCAGACTTCTCAGGATTACCAGTGTCTTTGTCAGATTACCAGTTCCCACTGGAAATGTGTTGGTCAATACCATGAAATGTCAGGCTTGGTGGCACACACATGTAATCCCAGTACTTGGGAGGCTGAGAGAGGCAGATTGCAGGTTCTAGGCCAGTGCATGGTAACTTAGCAAGACCATGTCTCAAAATAAAGAATAAAATAAGAGCTAGGTGTGGAGGTGCGCACATGTAATCCCAGTACTTGGGAGGCAGAGAAAGAAGGATTTTGGGTTCATAGCCAGCCTCAGACACTTAGTGAACGCCCTCTACAACTTAGTGAGACCCTGTTTCAAAATAAAATAGGAGCCAGGCGTGGTGGCGCATGCTTGTAATCCCAGCATTTGGGAGGCTGAGACCAGAGGATCCGGGTTCGAGGTCAGCCTCAGCTACCTAGTGAGGCATTCTGCAACTTAGTGAGACCCTGTTTCATAAAATAAAAGAATAAAAAATAGGGCTGGGGGTGTATCTCAGAGGTAGAATGCCTCTGGGTTCAATCCCCAGTACCTTAAAAAAAATAAAATAGGGCTTGCAGCATAGCTCAGCAGTAGAGTGCCTCTGGGTTCAATCCCCAATACCACACAAAAAATAAAAAAATAAAAATAAAATCAGGCTGGGAGATGGCTCAGATGTAGAATGCCCCTGGGTTCAATCCCCAGTACAAAACAAAAACAAAAACCACGAAAGACAATTGGTCTTGTGAAGATCTGTCCTGTGCATGACAACCCCATCCCTACTTAGTGGTATTGATACCATCCACAGATCCCCAGGAGGAGAGGAGAGCACCCTGATCTATAACAGAGAGGAGTGGTGCATGGAGCCAGGACATCTTATTTCCTGTGACTTCCATTTCTTCAGGACTCTGAAAGGAAACTAGATATATCTTACAGGATTCTGGGGATGGGATGGACAACATGTATGTGAAAATAATTTGCAAAGTGTAATATGTTATACTCACATGCAATACTATTACTAGGATACTGCTTTATTGAAGTACCTGGACATATGAGGTCCCAGTCAGTAAAATATATGCAGACTGTAGCTACTCTGTGTAAGATGCCAAAGAATATACTCTAAAAAGCAACCCCCAGCAAGTTCACAATCCAGTTAGAAACACACAGTTGAAATAACTGTGTGTTTAGAAAGAACAGCTCTGGAACTTTTTTTTTTTTTTTTTTTTTTTTGCGGTACTGGGGATTGAACTCAGGGGCATTCTACCTCCGAGCTACACCCCCAGCCCTATTTTTTTATTCTTTATTTTGAAACCGAGTCTCACTAAGTTGCGGAGTGCCTCACTAGGTAGTTGAGGCTGGCCGCGAACCCGGATCCTCTGGTTTCAGCCTCCCGAATGCTGGGATTACAAGCGTGCGCCACCACACCCGGCTGATACTTTCTAACTAAAACTTAAGGCAGGTTACCTAACCACTCAATGCCTCAAAACAGTGTGGTACCAGCAGTACCAGTAGCTCAACAGTAGAATGCATCTTGGTTTAATCTACAGTAAAACACACACACACACAATGGGCAAAAGACTTACACCGATATTTCTCTAAAGATGATATACAAATGTCTAACAAGCATATGAAAAGATGGTCAACATCACTAATTATAAGAGAAATGAAAGTCAAAACCACAACAAGATATCACCTCACATCCATTGGGAGGCTGAGACCGGAGGATCCGGGTTCGCGGCCAGCCTCAGCTACCTAGTGAGGCACTCCGCAACTTAGTGAGACCCTGTTTCAAAATAAAGAATAAAAATAGGGCTGGGGTATAGTTCAGAGGTAGAATGCCCCTGATTTCAATCCCCAGTACCACACAAAAAAAAAAAAATTAAGTGATTAATCAGTTAGTAGTATATACATATTCATTAGAAACATAGAGAGATAAGTACCAGAAAGGAAAAGGGGAAAACAGCCAAAGATTTGAAAGTTGATTCTTCAGAGGAGCAAACAAGGGTGGGCCAAGAGACAGCTACTTTTGCTAAAAGCTTCCTAGCAGTATTTGACCAGTTTTAAAACTCCTCTTTGTATCCTTTTTTTTTTTTTTTTTTTTTTTTTTTTGCGGTACTGGGGATTGAACTCAGGGGCATTCTACCTCCGAGCTATACCCCCAGCCCTATTTTTTATTCTTTATTTTGAAACCGAGTCTCACTAAGTTGCAGAGTGCCTCACTAGGTAGCTGAGGCTGGCCTCGAACCCGGATCCTCCAGTCTCAGCCTCCCGAATGCTGGGATTACAAGCGTGTGCCACCACACCCGGCTTTGTATCCATTATTTTGATAAAGATACTTAACGATGGTCTCTGACTTGTGATGGTTTCACTTGTGATTTTTCAACTTTTTTTTTTCAACTTAAAAAAAAAAAAAAAGTAAGCCAGGTGTGGTGGCACACACTTGTATTCCCAGTACTTGGGAGACTGAGACTGGAGGATTGCAGGTTCCCCGCCAGCCTTAGCTACTTAGTGAGGTCCTTCACAACTTAGTGAGACCCTGTTTCAAAGACAAAGAATAAAAAATAGGGCTGGGATGTAGCTTGGAGGTAGAATGCCCCTGGGTTCAATCCCAGTACTACCAAAAAAAAAAAAAAAAAAAAAAAGTGATGCATATTCTGTAGAAACCACACTTTGAATCCTGACCTTTTCCTAGGCTAGCAATGTGCAGTCTGGTCCCCTCCTGTGATGTTGGGCCACAGGAGCTAGCTTCCACTCAGCCACATAATCCTGAGGATACACAAACAACCCACTCTACAGTGTGCTTTGGCTTCAGTAGGTTAGGTATATTAAGTGCATTTTCAGCTTACAATAGTTTCAACTTATGATGTGTTTATCAGGACATAATCCCATCATCTATCTACATCAATCCCATCTATCTACATAATCTCATCTATCTGTATAAGTCCATCATCAATCTACATGAAAACATGTATACAAACATCATAGCAACATTATTCACAAAAGCCACAACCTAGAAGCAATTCAAAATGTCCATCAAATAAGTATAAATAGAATATGGTGCATTAGCCCCCTCCCCCCCCCATCCATGATCTCATTTTCCATGGTTTCAGTTGTCCATGGTCAACCATGGTCTAAAAATGGAAAAATCCAGAAATAAACAACTCATGAACTTAAAAGTGCACATTATTCTGGACAGCGCGATGAAGTCTCATGCTGTCCCACTCAGTCCCAGCCTGGACATGAATCATCCCTTTGTGTCTCCCTCCTGCAATGCTACCTGTCTTCAGTCACTTAATTGCTAGCTCAGCCATCAGATCCACTGTGTGACCCAAAGTGCTGATGTTCAAGTAAACTTTCCTTTACTTAATAATGGCCCAAAGCATACACAGAGTGATGCTGGCAATTTTATCATACTGTATTGTTACAATTGTTCCATCCTATTATTAGTCATTGTTATTCTCTTACTTGTAAATTAAACTTTTATCTAAGGCCTGTATGTATAGAGAACCATATAGAATACATAGGGTTCAGGCATCCCTCCTGCAGGTAAGGGAGGACTATTGTATATGTATATAATGGATTAGTATTCGGCCATACACAGAAGAATCCTGAAAGCCTTATGCTAAATGGAAGAAGTCAAAACACAAGACTACACATAGGGTCTGATTCTGTTTATATAAAATGTCTAGAAAAGGGAAAATAAGGAGACAGAAAGTAGATTGACAGTTCCCAGGAGCTGGGGTAGGAACAGACAGTGACAGCTCATAACTATAAAGTTTCTGACTGGGGTGATGGAAATGTTCTAAAGCCAGCATGAGGTTGTATTAGTCAGCTCTGGAGACCATAACAACAGAAATTTATTTCTCACAGTTCTGGACACTGGGATCAGGATGCCTGCATGGCTGGGTTTTGGTGAGGTCTCTTCCTAGCTTGCTGACAGCCCCCTTCTCACTGTGCCCTCATATGGCAGGGAGGGAGGGAGAGAGAAAGCTCCCCAGTGTCTCCACTCATAAGGACACTCATCACATCCCAAGGACCCGAGCTTCATGACCTCATCTAAATGTACCTCTCAAAGGCCCATCTCCAAATTCTCTCACATTGGGGGTTAGGCTTTCAACATATGAATGAGGGGACAATTTGGTCCATGGCCACAGAGATGGCTGCACAACTCTGTAAATACACTAGAAGTTATTGAATTGTACAATTTAAAATGGGTGAATTTTTAGGCATGTAAAATATACCTCAGTAAAGTTGTTTTTTATTTTATTGTTGTTGTATATTGTGGCACTGGGGATTCAGCTCAGGCCTTAAGCCTGCCAGGCAAACCTTCCACCACAGAGCTGGACCCCAACCCCCAAAGCTGTGTTTTTAACCAAAAGCAAAAATGAGTTGGGTGTGGTGGCACACGCTTGTAATCCCAGTACTTGGGAGGCCGAGACAGGAAGATCACAGGTACAAAGCCAGCCTCAGCAACCTAGTGAGACCCTGTTTCAAAATAAAGAATAAAAAATAGCTCAGCAGCCTCATCTACCTAGTGAGGCACTCCGCAACTTAGTGAGACCCTGTTTCAAAATAAAGAAGAAAAAATAGGGCTGGGGGTGTAGCTCAGAGGTAGAATGCCCCTGCGTTCAATCCCCAGTACCGCAAAAACAAACAAACAAACAAACAAAAAAAAACAGCTCAGAAGTAGAGTGCCCCTGGGATGCCCTTGAGTTCAGTCTCCAGTACCAAAAAAAAAAAAAGCAAATATGAAGTCTGTTTCAGAAACTCACAGACTATGTGCTAGGTGCTTTAAGTTACTGCTATTATAACTGCCCTGAAAAGTTGGTATTATTATCACTATTTTACAGATATAGGAAAATTGAGGCTCAAAGAGGTTGAGCAACTTGCACAATTAGCAATCAAAGTAGAATCTCAACCTGTGAGCACACACCTTAACTACAGAGTTCACAGACTCTCTCCTTTGCAGTTGCAGAGGAGAGCTGGGGAGCACTCAGTGTAAATCACAAGGGTCAGAGGTAAGACTTGCTACACCTTCAGTTCCAGACAATCTACATCTGTGCATACTACTGTTATGCTCCCTGGGCAACCTACACATGGCTCAAGATTTTCTAGAGACCAGCATGCAATATAGAGACTACATGAGTAGCTAAAAGTGCAAGCTGGCCGATCTCTGGCACAGGAAATCAAATGTTAACAGACAATACTGTTTGAAAATTAAACTCCATCTTCATAGCTCTCTCTGGGGTGGCCCAGAGGGTGTGCTCAGGAGCTAGACTCCATACAAGTTATTCTTTTTTTCTCTTTCTCTTCCTTTCCTTTCTTCTCTCTCTCTCTCTCTCTCTCTCTCTCTCTCTCTCTCTCTCTCTCTCTCTCTCTCTCTCTCCCCTCTCTCCCCTCTCTCCCCTCCAGTCACGTCTTCTCTCTTTCCTCTCCTTCCCTCTCTCTCCCTTTTTTTTTTTTTTTTTTTTGGTACTAGGGCTTGAGTCTAGGATCATTCTACTTCTGAACTACACCCCCAGCCCTATTTTGTATCTTTTATTTTGAAACAAGGTATCACTGAGTTGCTGAGCATCTTGCTAAACTGCTGAGGCTGGCCTCACCTCAAACCTCTGATCCTCCTGTCTCAGCTTCCCAAGTACTGGAATCACAGGTATGCACTACCGCACCAAGTTATAAGTTGCATTTCTGTTTTGGTAAGTTCCCCAAATCTCTTTGTGCCTCAGTTTCCTCATCTTCAAAGTGGCGAGGAGAAGATGACCTTTGCTAGAGTGTCTGTGACATGCTTAGAGCAAGCCTATGAGACAGAAAGGTATTTGCTATCACTGTTCCTTCATGGATATATTTGAACTTGACATCTAACCATGCAGGACCTACCTTTTCTTGGCTTTGCTATAAAACTGCCATTGGTCAATATGATCTCTTGTCTGCCATGGAATTACTTGTTGGTGAGGGGTAAGCAATGCCCTCCAAAGCGTGTTGTGCATTTTTCACCAACCAATATGCAATCAAGGCCCATAGAGGTCATAGTGGTCATCTGGTCAAGGCTGTCACTCTACAGGAGGGGACAATGAGACTCTGCAGTGGGGGCATCCCCAGCCACCAGGTAGCCCACTTCCCCAAGAGGCCTGTCTAACAAGATCATGGCACAAACACTTCCCAGTAAGCTTGTGTGTCCCAGCTTCTCCTAAGAGATCTGCTTTGTATTTGGCTAAAAAAGTAGGTGAGGAAAAAAGCTATACTGTGATTTTTAAAGACTGTGAAATGCTAATTACAAACAATTCCATTTGAAAGATGGCAAAGAAAGCATTCTTAATTCTCCTTTTTTCTCCCCAAACCTCCATTACTGGACCAGAAGCCAGTTCTTTGAAAGCTGTGAACCAAATACGAATGTTTTGCAGACAATGGTTAAGAGGTAGGCTAGTTCCCAGGGAATGGCTACAGCATTTTCCTCTTGTTACCTTGGTAACCGCTACCTTGGCGCCCTTGTTGATGAGCTGAACCACATTCTCTGCTTGGCCTTTGTATGCGGCTATGAGAAGGCGTTCTGAAAGTGCAGCGACCGCATCCTGCTGGCTCATGAATTAGGAGAGAAAGAGGTTTTCAGGAATACGATGGACAAAGTTCCTTCAGCTCAACACGGAGCCACTGGCCTGGGTGGGCACCACGGGTTGAGATGTTCGCAATCATTGGAAGATGTCTTCATTACTATGCCATCTTTGGGACCTAGGGATTACAAGACAAAGCTGCCATCAGCGCCACTTGCACACAAGGACAGGCCACACCTCTTCTGATTTCAGGCCATTCTACTGTCGAAGACTGCAGGGGAAGGAAGCTGGGGAAGACAGGACAGGCAGATGCACGCGCTCCACAGCAAAGCCCCCAAACAGAACTTCCAGTGGAGGGCTGCAGAATGGACCTACGCCTACCACCAAGCACATTCATATTCTTTCTTTCTCTTTCTCTCATCTCTCTCTCCTCTCTCCCTCCTCCCCCCTCTCGTTTCTCCCTCTTCAGGTATATTCGCCAGATGAGTATGACCTGAACTACAAGGTTAGCTCTGCATTTCTGTCCTGGGTGGAAGAGGCCTGATGTAATCTCCCAGACACCGCCTGGTTTGAACACCCACAGGTACCTGTACTGGAGGCACAGCCTCTGGGCCAGGTTTTTTCAGGTCTACCCTAGGTAACCTGTTGATTCCCCCCAGGTATGTTGGGTGCTGGTAGACCATACTTCACAGAGACTCTGACAGGTGGGGCCTTTCCTTTTCTCCCAGCATTTATTGCAACTCGCTTTCTTCATCTTTTTCTCACTGTACATAGATAGTACAGTTTTCCTCAGTTTTAGAACAGATGGGGAGCTGGGCATAGGCCTGGACTGACTCCCGCTTTCAGACTGCTAAAATAACCCATCTTGGGAACTGTGTAGATTCTAAACGCTATGCTCTGTCGATGTAGAAGGGGATCATGGCGTTGCTTTCTCACTTAACAGAGAGAAAAGCAATGAACCACTAAAACCACCTACAGGACACTGAGCCCTGACTCTGACCAGTGATCCTGAGATAGTCACTAGTAGTAAACTTAAGCTCTCCTTTCCCCCAAGTGACCAAAATGAATCGGATTTCCAAGACTGTGACTCCTCTCAGT
This sequence comes from Graphiurus murinus, assembly GCA_004027655.1. Lineage (NCBI taxonomy): Eukaryota > Metazoa > Chordata > Mammalia > Rodentia > Gliridae > Graphiurus > Graphiurus murinus. The sequence goes on along the minus strand of PVLC010006101.1, from coordinate 51,604 downwards.
AGCTCTAGCCACCATTAGACCAAGTCAAAAACACTGGTAATTATTTCAGAAGTGATGAGTTCTTTGGGCTGAAGGAATGTTTAAAGGTCTAATCCATTCCTGCCAGGAAAATAAAGAAATGAGGACTTCTTTATATTAAAACACTGATGTATACAACAAATGGAAAGAATTCTATTTCAAAGAAATACCATTCTTCAACCCATTCCACGTCACACATTCTAATTTTGAAGGTCTAGAGGATTCAGGCATCTTTTATAGTTTTCCAGGCAAAACTCAATGGGGATGTGTGTGTGTGTGTGTGTGTGTGTGTGTGTGTGTGTGTGTGTGTGTATGACTAGGGATTGAACCTAGGGCTACTTTACCACTGAGCTTTTTATTTTATTTTTGTTTTTGCAGTACTGGTTATTGAACCCAGGAGCATTCTACCTCCAAGGTACACCCCAGCCCTATTTTTTATTCTTTATTTTGAAATAAGTTGCTGAAAGCCTCCCTAAGTAGCTGAGGCTAGCCATGAACCTGCGATCCTCCTGTCTCAGCTTCCCAAGTACTGAGATTACAAGCCTGTGCCATCAAGCCCAGTGTGAGTTATTACACTTTCTTATTCTTCTCCATCTGTTGCTCGAAATGTGAGTAAAGGATAGCAAGGAAAAAGAGTGAAGGCAAGCTGGAAAATCCCTCCTCTCCTGTTCTCCAGGCTCATTAGAAGCAGAGCACATCTGGAGATAGTGATGCTGATAAGCAAACGAGCCCTTGGTTAGCCACAGAGATCCCTGAATACACCAGGAATATTTCCTGAACAATGGAGCCAATGGAAGAATAAAGCTGAGACTCAAAACACTGAGAGAAGGGCGCTAGGAATGCCTTGGGAAGTTCCCATAGTCGTGTGTGCTGTTTGAGCTTTATGCTTCCCAGATTGCCAGGCTATTTGGAAGTGGGTTGTGTTTATCAGCATAGGATACCCTGCCTCTTTTCATTCAAGTAATCTGTAGTATATTCAAAACTATTAGACTGAGCTTCTGCTGTTTGCCCAAATATTGCAAAATTACTCCAGGCCCAAACGCAGGAAAATACACAGTATCAGTCGTGATTTCCTCAATGATCTCCCCCCACAACCATTCTTGTCCTTCACCTGCCCATTGGTGATCTCTGTACCCTTGACCTTACCCCATTCCATTCCAGAGCCTTTTGGCATAGTGTTTGAGTCAAGAATAATAGCCCAGTTCATACAAACATTATGATGATGACTAACATTCTACTTCTTCTACTTCATAGCTCAGGTCCTAAGAGTGAAGATCTGTGCTGCGATTTCAGACAGGCCATCAGCTCAGGTTACGCGCTCCACAGTAGCACTGTTCAGCCTCCTCAGCCAGGGATGCGAGGGCCAACTGGCTTCCACTTCCCTCCCCCCTCCTGGCTCATGCAACAAATCAGCCTCCCGGGTACTGACACTAAAGCCAGAAGTTATTATGGCCATAGCTGCAGGCTGAGAGAGCCTTCCTTAGATAATTGCCATGGGTAAATAGCCCCTTTACAAGTCCAGCCATACCACTATTCTATACATATATATATATATATATATATGTATATATATATATATATATATATGGATGGAATATATACATGTGTGTGTGTGTGTGTGTGTGTGTGTGTGTATGTGTGTGTATGGAAAATCACTACGGTGGTGCAAAAGTGTTGTCCAACCAGAAATATCTATTTGGTTCATTTATTTATTTTTGCTTCTCAGTTACAGCTGTTAAAGAATGTTTTTTGATGGTGGAAAACAACTTTCTTTTTATTTGTGAGGGAAAAAAAAGAAGAAAAAAGAATGTTCTTTGCCTCCATTCTACTCTGCCATCACCACCAATACACACCTGGAACAGCTTCCAGGACAGGTCACTCACGCATGATTGTAGATACTCCCCAACGCCCTTCTGAGTTGCATAGAAAACTGCGAAATCAGGAACAAAACGCCAGGTTTCCGGTTTTCCAGTTCCCAGGCTGCTGCTAACACCATCCCTGTGCACTGGGACAGCTCTAGCTCATTCTCATTCTCTTAAGCCCAGGAATAGCCTCATTGCGTAAACCACCAGCATCCACCTGCAGGTGTATCTACACACGGTGGGTGTGAAGGGATCACAGCAGCTGAGTCTTCTGTGCATCCTTTCTATTTCTTCTTGCACCCTTACTGGGAGTGAGAGGATATTCTGCCTCTCATCTGATGCCTGAGAATCAACCAATCAGGCCAGGCAGGAGCAGGTGGGAGGTGGGGGAGAGGGAATAAGAAGGGATGGAGAAACCCTACAATGGATGGGGAGGGGCAGAGAATACAAGAGTGGTGACCAGTCTGCAGTCAGTGATTTAGACTTCACTACCAACCTGTTGGGTACCCTGGCTGCAGCAGCCCAATTCCCCCATTCAACCTGTGCTTCCTCTTCCTAGTTGGTGGCTATCATTCAAGACATTTTCCATTCCTGGCAGTGAGGGATTTCTTCTGCCCCAAGCCTATCAATTACATCCCTCTTTGTCACAATGCTCATTTTTTCCACAGCAGTCTATGGAAAAACCTTAAGTGCAATCATGCTGCCCATTCTTTAACCAGAAAGGAAATAAATTCATGAGAATTGAGCGTGCACCCCTCCAGAAAGGGATTTAACTTCCTAAGAAAGATTCACCTTTTTCCTCCCAGCCCACTGCCCCATTTTGATTGCTCTCCAATTTGTCAATTTTTTGTCTCACCACAAATGCCACAGGGTCACACAGCTGCTTGGCCTGTGGTGCAATAGGCTTTCTTTTTGCAGCAGACAGTCTATGAGGTTTGCTTTAGCTGTTTCCTTGCAGATTTACAACAAGGTCTCCTGGTGCCAATATCCCAAAGCCACTACACTCAGTTTCCTATTAGGCAAAGCATCCCAGATGAGACCTTCAAACAAGAATCTCAGCCTGGCATTACCCACAACCCAGCCAGAGACAGCCCCCAGCCCCCAGGTCCCAGCTGCCAGTGGTTAGGGAGTGCCACCAATCATAACAACCAGCTTTGCTCCCGCTACTCCCAACCCTGCGTTGAAGAGACTGTACTCACATCCAGGGGTCTGTCTTGCCTGTTCTACATCATGTTCTGTTTCTGGATAACTGTGCTCTTCTTTCCTGGTGAGGTCATTAGCTTCCTGGGGCTGTCGCTCCCAGTGGGTCCACGGTGATTTACCATACAACGCTGGCAGCCTTTTCTCCTTTAGCCTCCTCTGCCGATGCTGGCCACACCACATCTAAAAGCTTATTAAGACATCCATTCAGCTTGCAATGTTCTGTGGCTTGCCAGCCTGCTTGTTACTGCTTCTGAAAGTGTTGGGTCTTCAGATTCTGTTGGACTGCTTCCTCTCGCCGGCAAAGGACCTGTAACACTGCCCTGACGGAAGAGTCAGGGAGCGATGATGCTCAGAGGATGGAGAAACCAAGTTTGTGTTCTTTCAGCAGTAACGCAAGAAGAGAAGAATGCGTGTGTTACAAAGGAGGAGGATGCAGGAGGGGCCGGAATCAGTAATGAATTGTCTTCATCCTGACAGGAAAGGCTCGCTTTGTGCTTTGTGGAAACAGCGGAGCGCAGACACCCCACCCTCCTGGGCAAGGAGTTCCCGCACAGTGACTGCGGCAGCAAGGGCCACGGGGTCTGCTGAGCAGCCATCCTTGATGTTTGTAAATTCAGTTTGTCTCACAAACTCTCCTCTGCATAGCCTCCACGGGGAAGGGGGAGGGGAGAAATGGGCTGCTTGCCCCTTCCGAAGCTATTATAAGCACTGCTCGTGGCACACCACAGGTATACCCCTCCAGCCCACTTGTGGAAGCAGCAGAAACTTCCCAGCTGGGGAGAGCACTGGCAGGAAGAAGGCCAGTCTCCCCCACAGAGTCCACTTTGTTTCTAAAGACAAAATCACTGGTCCTGGCGATGGGACAATTACTCTGTCAGCACAAACCTTGTGACTACCTTCTAGTCCCAAACCCCCAAGAGAAACAGCTCCTACAGGTAATGGGCTGGGATGCTGCTTTGGCTCATAGCAAGGGTGGGACAGGCTGCAACTCTGGCCAAGTACACTGCAGAGAAGCTGGGTTCCAGAGGGGAAACAAATTGCTAGTAAAAGGATAACATAAGCCTTTATTTTTTTCAAACAGACACAATTATCATACTAGTTTATCCAAAAGCAATCACTACTGGCATGGTATGGTCACCACTGGAAAATTAGCAAGGTTACAGCAGAGATGAATGTGATTTAATCCCCACTTTGATGAAGCTCATCACCCGGCCACCGATAAGCAACAATCAGGACCCAAAAGACCACAGGTGCCAGGAGAGAAATGCAAACAGAGTTCAAGAGAAGGATAAAGAAAGCGGTATTGAGAGGCTGAGATAGGAGGATCGCAAGTATGGAGGCCAGCACATAGTTACTTAGTGAGACCCTGTCTCAAAATAAAAAGGGCTGGGGTGTATAGCTCAGTGGTAGACTACCCCAGAGTTAAATCTCCAATATACTCCCCATCCCAAATGCACACACATAAAAGAGTGGTTCGTTTTTTCAAAGTTTGCAAGAAAACATGTGCATAGCCAGGCATGGTGGTACATGCCTATAATCCCAGTACTTGGGAGGCTGAAAAAAGGAGGATAACAGGTTCAAGGCCAGCCTCAACAACTTAGTGAGACCCTATTTCAAAATAAAAAGTAAAATAGGGCTAGAGGTGTAATTCAGAGGTAGACTGCCCCTGGGTTTAATCTCCAGTACCAAAAAACAAAAAGTAGTAGTAGTAGTTGTTGTTTGCAGGACATTTCTTTCTTTGAGAAGCTCTTCTCCCACAGGTTACATAAGACTATTCCTGGGGACACGCAGCACTGAGGCTCACAGAGCCTGGTGTCCAGAAGGGTTATCTGCACAAAGAGAGAACACGGCGAGTAGAAAGACTCCTCCTTAGCAAGCCCCTGCCTCACTCTTTGCACCCCAGCATAGGGGTGTAGCTCAGTGGTAGAGCCACCCTGGGTTCCAGCCACAGTACTGGGTCAGGGGAGCCTATGAAAATAGGGAGAGAAATCATTTCTGCTCAGTGGCTGAGGGAAAGGAGATCAGCAATGTTTTCATAGGGAAGGTGTCGGGGGATGTGCAGGATTTGGTCAGTAGAGAGTGGGGGAAGCCAGAGGCAGAGGTAAGAGCAAGAACCTAGGCAAAATGGTCTGAAGGAGCAGGGATGAGTAGGAAACGGGAGAGAGACAACTACAACTGGAGTGTGTAAAACGTGAGCGGTCACCAGAGAAGATGTTGGAAAATTAGGCAGCAATTAGGCTGTGGAAAATTTCCACACCATGCCAAAGAGACTGCACTGTCTGTGATTGGGAGACCTGGATGGGGGTAAGCGGAAGAGTGACTAGTCATATTTTTGCTCTACTTGGAACACAGGCATACAGAAGTAGATTAATTATAATTATGGGTTTATGCTATACTCTCATGATGGTAAGTACATGGTGTTCTTTCTCATTCTTCCTTCTTTTCCTTCCATGATTTGTCTCTTTTATTCTTTCCTTTTTTATGTTAACGAATATTTTTAAAGAGCAGTTTTAGGTTTATGAAAAAAAAAAATGGTACAGAGTTCCCACATAGCCCTTCACCCCTCCTCACCGTTTCCCTGTTAGTAACAAATATGGTACTGTACGAATATAGTATATTCCTTAAAATTGATGAGTCAGTGTTGATACACCATTATTAACTAAAGTCCACAGTTTATAGCAGGGTACTCTCTGTGTTGTATAGTTCTATGGATTTTGACAAATGTAAAATGTCATGCACTTGCAATTACAGTATCATACAGAATATCTTCATTGCCCTGAAAATCCCATGTTCTACCTATTCTTTTCTCCCTTGCCCCTAACCCAATACTTTTATAGTTTTTATACTTCTGTCTTTTTCATATTGCTATATAGCTGAAATCATACAGTATTGTGTCCTTTTCAGAGTATGTGAGTTTTTCCACTTAGCAATATTCATTTAAGGTCTCTCCAGGTCTTTTTGTGGTTTGAAAGCTTTTTTTCTTAGTGATGAATAACATTCCAACGTATACATGTGCCACAGTTTGCTTTTCCAATCATCTGCTGAAGGGCATTTTGATTGCTTCCAAGTTTAAACAGATATGCATATAGCTTCTATAAACATCTGTGTGCAGGTGTTTCTGTGGACACATTTTCATCTCATTTGGGTAAACATCAAGGAGGAAAATTACTAGCCCATCCCACAGAACAGTATTCAGCTTTGTGAGAAACTGCTGTACCATCTTCTAAAATGGCTACAACATCTGGCATTCCCACCAACTGGGTTTACATTGACCTAACTGCCAAATGTGGTGGTAACTTCTTGGCTCTTACCTTGCTCAATTTCTGTTGCATTAGGCATGCTACCATCCCTCATCAGAAAGCTTCCTCCTTCCTTGGTTTCTGTGACCCACTCTCCTCCTCCTCCTCCCGTCCCTTGGGCTAGCCATTTTTCTCACTGACGCCTTAAATGTTGCAGATCTCAGGTCCTTGGTTATCTTCTCTGCTTCTTTTCTTCCCCAGGCGATCTCAGTCCTCCCCCTCCCTGCTGCCCACATCCACTCCTGCTGCCTAGATACAGCTTCCTCCAGGTCTTCTTTAGCCTCATTCACTTCTTCTGAAACTCTATATTTAAACCCCCATCCACCCAATAGACATTCACTTACATGTTCACAACCAAATCGCCATCCTTCTTTCCAAACCTGTTCCTTTCATGTGTCCCCACCTCGGGAAGGGGCTCCGTCTTTCATCTAGCAACCTTTTTGGCTAATCTGGAACATTCTTCTCATTTCCTCATCTTTCCTTTTCCCTACCCCCACCAAATCCTCCTGATTGGAGACCATAAGGCATGGAGATTAGCTTTTTCTTTTTCTTTTCTGTTTTACTTGTACTGGGGGTGGAACCCAGGGGCATTCTATCTCCGAGCTATACTCCTAGCCCTACTTTTTTATTTTGAAACAGGGTCTCACGAAGTTTCCCAGGCTGACCTCAAACCTGTGATCCTCTTGTCTCAGCCTCCCAAGTACTGGGATTACAAGCATGCACTACTATATCTGTCTCTTTCTTTCTTTCTTTCAGATGGCATCTGACTATATTGCCCAGGCTGGCCTTGAACTCACAATCCTCCTTCCTCGGCCTTCCAAATGTCTGTGATTACAGGTGTGCATTACCACTACCCAGCCAAGGCAACTTTCTTAATGACTCTAAGCCTATTTCTTCATGTGTAATATGGAAAGAATAACAGTTCCTACTTGGTTGCTGTAAAGACTGAATGAGGTAATGCACATACTATACAGTGCGTGTCATGCAGCGCACTCAGTAAAGACACACTTAGCTATGTGGTTGATTCGTCCTCCATCTGCTCAATCTTCTAGCTGCACTGTGCCACTGCCTTGATTCAGATTGTCACCAATTTTTGCCTGGGCTATCACTGGGGTCTCTAAATGGACACTGACATTTTTTCTTGAAATTTTATTTGTGATGATCCAAACTTAGAAATTGTGAGAAGAGAGAAGTGGATTTTGACTTTGTATAGGAATCTGCTTCTACAGATGGGCTTTAGAAGATAGAAGCCAAAGTCAGACTAATGCTCATGATTCAGACAGTAAGTACACTCTGGTGGCTTAAAACTTATCTTTAATAAACAATAACTTTATATAAGTCAACACAACCTGGCCAGAGAGCCACTGGGATTTTTTCAAGTTGACTCCCAGGAAAGACAGTCTGAGCCAACACTGAGCCAACAGTGGTAAAATTTCCTCTCCTCTGTCTGGGTCTGAGGTCAATAAGTCAAAGAGAGTTAAGTTCCCCCTTCTGATTTTTCAATAGTAGGAGAAAGGGGGTAAGAAGAAGCAAATCCTTCTCCTTCCGTTTGTTCCAGTATGAACTGAATTTGCATGTGGAGCTGCTCTGTCATGCTGGTCTCCCACCTAAGGTCTTGCCCATCCCTCTTCCATCTTAACTTGTGTGGTCATGATGTCAGAGTGCTCTTCTCACAACACATGTGTCATCATGACTCTTCTCTGCTTATAGCCTTCAGGGGCTCACATTATCCCAGAAGAAAGTCCAGTAATACTCAAATCCATGCATGGTCTGAACCCAGCCTCTGTCCCCAATGACCTCTTCTTTTGACATCCCATCCTTGCACCTCACACTCTGACTTGGCCATAAGGGTACGTGGTGCACCCTGGAAGCATCATCTCATCATTTTTGCTTATAATTTTTTTTTTTAGTACTGGGGGCTTGAACCCAGGGGCATTCTACTGTCAAGCTACACCCCAGCCCTAATTTTTATTCTTTATTTTGAAACAGGGTCTCGCTAAGTTGTGGAGGGCCTCACTAAATAGCTGATCCTCCTGCCTCAATCTCCCAAGTACTGGGATTACAAGCATGCACCACCACGCCCAGTTTTCTAATTCTCTTTAGTTTCCTCAACTCCTCCTTATCCTAAGTATTTGATTCAGAGGTGTTGTTATCTCAGATACTCCTTCACCTTCTAGGTTCTGAAGGCAAAGTCACCCTAAACTCAAATTTCAGCTCTGCATGTTATTTGGGGTAAGTTTCCTAATGGCTCTCAACCCATTTCTTCATGTGCAAAAAAAGAAGTGCAATAAACCAGGCATGGCAGCACATGCCTGTAATCCCAGTGCTTGGGAGGCTGAGACAGGAGGATCACGGGTTTAAAGACAGCCTGAGCAAGTACTGAGACACTCATCAACCTAGAGGGACCCTGTTACCCTGTTTAAAAAAAATGAAAGAAAGAAAAAGTACAATGAGCCAGGTATAGTGATGCATGCCTGTAATTCCAGTGCTTGGGAGGCTGTGACAGGAGGCTGTGGCCAGCCTCCACCAGTTAGTGGGACCCAGTTTCAAAATAAAAAAAATAGGGTTGCATGTGTAACTCAGAAGTAGAATGCCCCTGGGTTCAGCCCCCAGTCTCTGTCTGTCTGTCTGTCTGTCTGTCTGTCTGTCTGTCTCTCTCTCTCTCTCTCTCACACACACACGCACACACAAAAATTCTTACCCATTGGGTTGTTGCAAAAATCGAATGAGCCCAGTACAAAATGTTTTTTTAAGTTAATTTGTTTGTTTTAATCCTACTGTAATACTTACCAAATTGGACATTAGGTGATGTCAGTACTGTTGGCCTCTCTTCCTATCTTTTGCTTAAGAAAGCTTTTCCCTCTCTGTCTCTCCTTCTAAGGAGATGGTCCTAGCCAGAAACCTTGTAGGGTTTAGGACGCAGAATCATAGGTCAAGCAGGAGAGATGGGTTAGAAGATGCCTGACTCATTAAGGGAGGCTAATCCAATCTATATACCAGAGTTGAGAGGGAGGGAGGGTAAGAAATACCATGCAGAATGGGAGAGGGAGGGAGGGTTTCTGGACACTGTGGAATGTGAAAGAACTAGGGAGAAAAGAGAATATGAAGATAGTTATGAGCCAGGTGTGATGGCCTATACTTGTAATCCTAGTACCTGGGAGGCTGAGACAGGAGGATTGCAGGTCTCAGTACAGCCTCCCCAACTTAGCAAGACCCTCAGCAACGTAGCTGGACCCTGTTTATAAAATAAAATAGGGCTAGCAGTCTAGCTAAGAGGTAGAATACCCCTGGGTTCAATCCTCAGTACCAAAAAAAAAAAAAAAAGAAAAAGAAAATTGTTACGAATTGGGTTTCCCTTAACTTTTGAGAGGAACAAATTAACAGTTACATTTATTTTGGGCTAGGGAAATATCTCACTGGTAGACTGCTTTGTCTAGCATGCCCAAGGCCTTGCGTTCCATTCCCAGCACCAAAAAAACAAATTATTATTATTATTTATTTATTTTTTTTTTGGTGGTGGTACCAGGGATTGAACCTAGGGGCATTCTACCTCTGAGCTACACCCTCAGCCCTATTTTTTATTCTTTACCTTGAAACTGGGTCTCACAAAGTTGCGGAGGGCCTCACTAAGTAACTGAAGCTGGCCGCGAACCTGGATCCTCCAGTCTCAGCCTCCCAAGTACTGGGATTACAACATGTGCCACCACGGCTGGCAAAAATAAATTATTTTAAAAATCATTTTTGCAGCCTGGCATGGTAGTACTTGGTACAGGTTAGCAACCAGCATCGGCAACTTAGCAAGGTCCTCTGCAACTTTGTGAGACTCTTTTTCAAAAAAAAAATAGGACCGGGGGTGTAGTTCAGAGGAAGATGCCCCTGGGTTCCAGCCCCAATATCACACACACAAAATCACCTTTGGTTTCTGGACTATGCTTTTTGAATATTTCCATATAAACACTGGACCTTATGAGACTGATATTCTTTTGCATTACCCTTGATTACAATGTCTTTTCTCTCAGATACCAGCATCTCTGCACAAAGGCTGTGTTTCATTCCTCTCTTTAGCTCTCTGCAAACACACAGCCCAACATATGGCATGTGAATACATGCTTATTAAAATAAATATATCTGTGTTTATTCAGCTGGATTACAGACTCCTAGAGCAAGTGCTCTCTTTTATTTTTACATGTGTCCAAATAATAACTAATGGCCTGGAGTGGCGGCCCAAACCTGTAATCCTAGTATTTGGGAGGCTGAGAAAGGAGGATTGCAGGTTTGAGGAAAACCTTAGCAATGTAGCAAGACTCTCAGCAGCCTAGTGAGACCCTGTTTCATAATAAAAAATAAAATAGGGCTGGGGTGTAGTTTGGAAGTAGAATGTTCCTGGGTTCAAATACAAGTACCACCAAAATAAATAAGAACTAGTGCTGTAGCAAGCTGAATGATAACTCCTCAAAAGACACTTCCATGGTCTAATTCCAGAAGCAGTGAATGTTAACCTATATGACAAAAGATCTGATTATGTCAAGGATCCTTATCCTGGATTATCTGGATGGGTCCTAAACGCAATTACATGCCTCCTTATAAGAGGCAGAGAGAGTCTACGAAACAGGCCACTCACAAGGCATGCTCCACAACCCTGGACAGGTTGCAAAATTAACTTTCTTGGGCCTTAATGTCCCTGTCTGTAAAATGGGGTTAATAATGGTAGCTACCAACTTGGCAGGATAGCTAAGAGTATTCAAGGCAATAGAGGATAAGTACTCAGCACAGAGAAAGTACACAGTCAAGCTTAGATATAGGCCTGTACACATAAAGCCAATTCTCCAGTTAGATTTCCACATCCTTCCCAACACTTCATCCTGCCTGGGTTTCTCACCCCTTAGCCTTTTTATTTATAGTTCCCAAGGACTGCCCTGGGGAGACTTTGGGCTCTTGGCCTTAGTCACAAACAGCATGACACACTGTTTGGCTTCAGCACAGAGCTTTGCTGGGATCAGGTCTCCTGACCTGCAGAGCAGGGAGACCAGGACTTAAACACAGCTGGCCACCAAGGAGGCTCTGTGGCCCTCTCCCACCCACGCTCAGGTACCACCCACTCATGAGCAGACACATGCACATGCAGTATGTGGCTCAGGAAGATGCATGAGCTGGTGAACTCCGGCCCCCCAGAAAGGCCTCACGGGAATGCCTGCCTGATATCACCTCACCTCACACCCTGCATCTCCCTCACCCTGGTTATTATTATTTATGGTGATTTCCTAGCTAAGGCTTTCTTCCAAGTTCTGCCACATCTTTACCGGAGGTTCCCAAGGTGAAGGTAGTGGGACAGAAATGGCACTGACCTGAAATTGCTTATTATATGCCCAGAATTAGCCCCAGAGACATCCATTCCCAAGAGTTTTAAACAATCTTAAAATAGTCATTTCTCTATTATTAGCATAGTCAAATTATTTCTATAATGAAAACACCTTTAATTAGTTGAGCTTCAGTAGTCTTCAGGAGACAACGTGAAGAAATTACAAATTTCAAGAGGTTGACCTGAGAAATTATGAAGTTTAGGACCCTTCTGTGTCACAGTACCAGGTTAGCCCTGTTCTGCACTCTTCTGACCCTTTGCTTTCTCCTGGTAGAGAAAATCTGGACTTGCTGTCAGGTGGTGGAGCCGCCTCCCTTGGCCTGTCTCTTCCCTGCTCTCAAGGGCCTGGAGCATCATTTGCAGGGAAAATTCAAAGACCCTTTCAGTTGGATAGTCTAGTCCTGACCATCCTCCTGGGGGATTCTCCTAAAGACCCAGGAGGGGACAGACATCAAATGTCCAGTTGCTGGAAAAGGGAGGGTACCCAAAACAATACTTTATTCATGACATTTATCAAATTAAGCTTACAAATACTTGAATGTATCCCATTGATGGAAGATGATTTTTAAAAAATGGAAACATAAGCATTACTATGTAAATCATGTGCTTTCTAGTCTATACTTGAGACTGTATAACACTCAGTTACAACACTGATCATCACTGAATACTTTTATCAAAATAACATGGCCCCAGAGGAAAGACACCTTGTTTTTTTCTTTTTCTTTCTTTCTTTCTTTTTTTTTTTTGGTACTGGGGATTGAACCCAGGAGCATTCTACACCCCCCACCCCAATTTTTCATTCTTTATTTTGAAACAGGCTCTCACTAAGTTGTGGAGGGCCTCACTAAGTAGCTGAGGCTGGGGCCCGAGAACCCGGATCCTTCAGTCTCAGCCTCCCAAGTACTGGGATTACAAGTGTGTGCCACTACGCCTGGCTGAAAACTGAAAATCACCTTTTCTCCTAGCTAAGAAAACCTCCCTGTCTACAGCATCACAGCCTCTATGAGTGCAGCCTTGGACACTGCCTTATTTTTATACTCTGAGAAAATTCAAGAGCTTTCAAAGCAAAGTCCAGTTAAGTCGTCGACTTATATGACCCAGCAAAATTCCATTCCTAGGTGTATCTCAGTGAACTGGAAACATGTGACTATACAAAACCAGTACCCAATTCTCAGCAGTATTATTCATAACAACTAGAAAGAGGAGATAACTCAAATGTCCATCAGCTAGTGAATAAATAAAATGCCCTGCATTCACACAATGCATATTATTCAGCCATATAAGGGGGTGAACTACTGATTCACACTACAACAGGGATAAACCTCAAAAACATTAAACCAAGGAGAAGCCAGACACAAAAGGTCACATGTGGTATACTTCCACTTATACAAAATCTCCAGAATAGGCAAACCCATAGAGACAGAAAGATCAGTGGTTTCCAGGAGAAGGGATGGGAATGGCTGCTAATGGGCAAGGGATTTTGTTATGGTCTGGATCTGGAATCTCCCCACAAAGCTCTTGTGCGAGGCAATGCAGCAGTGTTTGGAGGAGAAATGATCAGATCATGAGGGCTCTGGTTAATGCATTTGATGGATTAATCATTTGAATCGACTTACTGGGAGGTGGAAAAAACTATAGGCAGGTGGGGCATGGCTAGAGAATGTGGGTAATTGCAAGTGTGGCCTTGGGTATTACATGTGTTCCTGGCCCCTTCCTGTCTCCCAGGAGCTGAGCAGCTTTCCTGCACCATGCCCTTTCACCATAATGTCTCTGCCTTGAAGTCAGCCAACCATGGACTGAATCCATGAACCAAAATCAATCCTTCCTCCTCTAAATTGGTGTTGTCGGATATTTTGATGATAGTAACACAAAGCTGACTAACATGATTATCTTGTGTGTGTGTGTGTGTGTGTGTGTGTGTGTGTGAGAGAGAGAGAGAGAGAGAGAGAGAGAGAGAGAGAGAGAGAGAGAGAGACTGGGGATTGAACCCAGGGGCATTCTACCTCCAAGCTACATCCTCAGTCCTATTTTTTATTCTTTAGTTTGAAACAGGGTCTCACTAAGTTGAGGAGAGCCTCACTAAGTAGCTGAGGCTGGCCTCGAACCTGGATCCTCCTGTCTCAGCCTCCCAAGTACTGGGATGACAAGCATGCACCACCATGCCCGGCTCACACGAGTATCTTTTTAGAACAATAGAAATGTTGTGAATTAGTATTGATGACTGACACCACTGTGAATATACTAAAAATCAATGAACAATACATTTTTAAAGAGTACATTTTATGGTATATTAAATATATCATTAAAAAAAATAAGTTCACTTAAATGCTGGAACACTGAAATCAAACAGACATGCATTTAATTCCAGTCTGCTATGTGCTGTGTCCAAGTCATTGAAACACTTTAACTCTCAGTTTCCTTGTCTGCAAAATGGGGATGATGATGATAAAAGGATTATCTGTATTGCTATTATAAGAAGCAAACAAGGAAATAGTGTCTGCTCAGTGCTGACACAGTAAGTGACCAATAAACTATCAAAGTGACCAAAATAGTATGAACTGGCTCCCAGCCAACACACCTTTTGACATTCCTGGGATATACTCATCAATAACTTCTATCAGACCCAATAAAAGATATGCTTCTGTATTTTGTGTAAGGAGCTAAGCTGCCCAGCTTTGCTGTTCAGTCAAGTGAGGAAAATACTACAGTAAAGGAAGAAATATTCACAAGCAGAGAAACATCAGAAACAACTCATGGGCTGGCACAAGAAGCTTCCAGAGGCACCGCTGATGAGGTTCCAAGCAGCTGCTGCTGGGGAGCCCTTGCCCAAACAGCAGAGGATCAGCCAGGCAGGTGGCCACCTCTTGGACACCCGGATGCCTGGGAACAAGACAGCATGGTCATGGCTTCCCACCTTGCTTCTCATCCTCAGGTATGGGCAAGGGCATCAACACCAGAGCAGAGAAAAGGCACACCTGTCCTTATAGTGTGAAACTGCCCGGCGGGGCTAGCTCCTACTGGAGATGGGAGAGGAAAGCAGTGCGTGAGAATGGTGGTCTCCCACCTCCATGACACAACTCTTCCAGGTCAACCTGAGACCCTCATTGCTGCAACCTGCTACATGTAATCCCTCAGAAGGCAGTGGTAATAGGGTCTCCCTCCAACACTGATCTTGAAACTACCAAAGATAAGAGAACCGTTGCCTACGAGGTGATTCCTCTTCAGTCCTTGGGGTCATCAGCCACAGCAAGAAGGTCCTACATCCCACTATTTTTCCCTTGCTTCCTTTTATTTTTTTCCAAAATGTGGTTTATTTTTTCCAAAATATATGCATATATCATCACACTGCTTTCGGCTTTTTAAGTTTTGGATATCATTAGATTGCAATACTGTTCCTTTTTTAGAAATTATATATACAGTTCTGCATCACTTATTGATGAGGATACATTCTTTTTTTTTTTTTTTTTTTTAAGTTTGATTCAGGGTTTTATTCCTACATTTTATTTGTAAAGTCTGTATTTCAGATGACAAAATGGAAGAAATCCAATAAATATTACTCCCTGTCCTAGGCAGGAAAAAAGTAAGAGTAAAGGTGAAATTCTTTGTAGTTTATTTTTTTTTTTTTTTAATTTTTATTGTAGTAATTCGTGCAATATAGCGTACATTCTGATAAATGTGTTCATCACTGTTTAAACATAGAGCATTCTTACACAGACCCAGATGGTACAGCCCACTGCACACTGAGTCTATTATTCGATATAGCCTACTGTTTTTAGGCTACAAATCTGAACAGCATGTTTCTGTACTGTAGGCAACTTTAACAGAGTAGTATTTATGTATCTAGACATATCTAAAGATAGAAAACAGAACTGGGTGTGGTAGCACACCTGTAATCTCAGTACTTGGGAGGCTGAGACAGGAGGACCACAGGTTCAAGACCAGCCTCAGCAACTTAATAAGCAACCTAGTAAGATCCTGTTTCAAAATAAAAAGAGTAGAATGCCCCTAGGTTTAATACCGAGAGAGAGAGAGAGAGAGAGAGAGAGAGAGAGAGAGAGAGAGAGAGACAGACAGACAACAGTAAAAATACTATCCCCAGTACTACAAAAAATATATGCAATTATATATAAAAATTTTATTATATATAAAACTTACACACACACACACACACACACACAGAGTAAAAATACTAATGCACGCCTATAATCCCAGTACTTGGGAGGCTGAGACAGGAGAGTCACAGGTCAAAGCCTGCCTCCGCAACTTAGCAAGTCTCTGTTTCCAAATAAAAAATAAAATAGGGCTGAGTGTGACCTGGAGATAGAATGCCTCTGGGTTCAATCCCCAGCACCAAAAACTAAAAAATAAAATACTAAGCAATGGGAAATTTTCAGCTCCATTATAGTCTTATAAGGACCACAGTTGCATGTGTAGTCTATGGTTTACTGAAACACTGATATGCAGCACATGACCACGTATGAAAATTTCTTGACTCAAGTTTTTATAGCCTTCTTGGAGAAGCAAAATAGCTCTTAAAATCAGATGGTTCAAGCTCCATTCCTTCCTGGCTACTTTACTATGGAGAAGCCAATTAACTTCTGAGTCGCAGCTGTTTCTTTTCAAAACTGGACCTATTATCCATGAAAATTAAATGATATACCTAGAACATTTAGGACAGAAGCTGGATTTTAATAATGGTAAGTGATAACCACTATTATTATTGCTTTCATTATTATTATTAGCTAAGATAAGTGTGTTTGGTTCAAGTTCAATACTGCCTTCTTCAAGATTTACTTCATTTTTTGGAGTTTAAGAAACATCAGAAGCAACATGGGGCCTCTGGAGAACGCGGTGAACATATCTACCACACAGAAAGTTGCAGGTTTAAATGACCTTGGAAATAAAGTCTCATGGGGAACCCTTGTTTGGGCTGCCTCGTGAGCACTGCTTCACAATTTTCCTGTTTCCATCTCTACTGACTAGTAGAGTCAGTCAGCCCTCCCTGGGATGGAGCTTCTGACACCATAGAGGGGACTCCCACAAGAAACCCTTGTCACAACACAAGGTTTATATGGATGAAGCCATCTGAGACTTGTGACGTAAGTCCCAAAACACTGAACTCTCCAATTGCTTTGAAGTTTTGGGGACAGCAGAAGCAGCCTCTTCTTGCCTCAAGATCCCATAAAGTCCTCACCAGAGGCATCTGCCTCTAAGGTGTGCTACCTTTCTGCAAAATCCTCCTGACCCAGCTGATAGAGTCAGGTCTCAGCACCATCTTCGGAAACAGAGTCCCTGCTTGTAGGACTAGCTTTATGTTGAAGGACTTTCAGGGCCTACTGGTAGGTATTGTCAGGAGCTGGGGAATGGGCAGGTAGAGAAGGGCAATGGGTGAATGCCAAGCCAGATTGGTGAGAACTCTGCATGGACACTCTCCTAGGCCTTGTGGTTTGGTATCCAGGCACAGACACCATACACTGGGCTCTACAACTATAGCCAAACATCAAAAGAACCCACCATCTGACCATGGTCCCAGGAAGGCAGAGAGGCCACTTTCCTTACCTGAGGGATAAATACACTAGTGAAGGGCACGGTGTCATTGAGAAGCTCAATGGTTCTGTCTTCGTTGGCTGAGACACTACTATGGTATTGGACTTCTGAACTAACGGAGTATGATAGGATTCCCAAATAGCAGAGGTTGGGTAGTGACAATTACCCACCAGAGGCTGGATAGATACAAGCACCATAACAACACTGAGGCCAGAGTGGCAGTCAGGATGCTTGGACCATTGGAGAATGTGGCGATGGCTAACTGGCCATGGGCAAGCTGGATCCTTAATAGACCAGGCTGACTTGTAGAAAAAGAGTGAGCAAGATGGAGAGCAGAGGCTGACATCAGCTGCCGCTTCTCACAGGCTCAGGGCCCACTGGTTGAGGAGGAGCTAGGTCTCCTTAGCAAGTACCCTGTGAGATCCCCACAAGTTTGTATGCAAGATTTCACTGGTCCTACAAAAGGACCCTCACTTGCTAGGGTCATGGGCACTGGGGAGAGTGGAATGCTGGATCTTTTGAAGACTGTTGGATACAGGTGTGGGCTAACTCAAGATCATGAGATCTAAGATGGTGGTTTCCTAGTTACAGTGGGGAGTATCAAGTGGAGCTGTGGCCATGTCTGTTTCACAGTGGGTCTAGAAGGTCCACAAAAGTACCTGTGACTATTTCTCCAGTTCCTAAGTGTATGAATTCAGATGCATATACTTAGGACTAGCAGAAATCTCACACAGCTTCCATGGATAAAGAGTCGGGATGCAGCCGGGCGTGGTGGCGCACGCTTGTAATCCCAGCATTTGGGAGGTTGAGACCGGAGGATCCGGGTTCGCGGCCAGACTCAGCTACCTAGTGAGGCGCTCCGCAACTTAGTGAGACCCGGTTTCAAAATAAAGAATAAAAAATAGGGCTGGGGGTGTAGCTCGGAGGTAGATTGCCCCTGAGTTCAATCCCCAGTACCGCAAAAAAAAAAAAGAGTCGGGATGCTTCATAAAAAAGGAAAAACCTATACTTTTTATGTCTATAATACCTTGTCTTAGAAACAATAGTTGGCAGCCATCAATTGGGTAATTGCATCACAGAAAGAAAGATAAGAAGCAACTGCATGCAGGAGACCCTGGATTTGGTTCCCAGCATCACAAAGGAAAAAACAAACAAACAAACAAAACACTTGCAGTGGTGCACATCTGTAATCCTAGCAACTTAGGAAGCTGATGCAGGAGGATCGCAAGTTGGAGGCCAGCCTGGGCAACACAGTGAGACCCTGTCTCAAAACAAAACAACAAACAAAAAAACCAACTGGATTTAGCTGGGCATGGTGGTGCACGCTTGTTATCCCATTACTTGGGAGGCTGAGACAGGAGGATTGCAGGTTCAAGGACAGCCTCAGCTACTTAGTGAGGCCCTCCACAACTTAGTGAGACCCTGTTTCAAAATAAAGAACAAAAAAATAGGGTTGGGGGTGTAACTCGGAGGTAGAATGTCCCTGGGTTCAATCCCTAGGACCGCAAAAGCTGGGTATCGTGTGCCTCTTGCTGGAAGTATACAAGAAGCAGGCTCACTGTGAAGTGGTTACCAATCCCAGGGGAGAGTTCTAAGCATCACACTCCCTGTACCTTGGCCAGTGCCAGTATGTATCACTTACACAAGTCCAGTATAAGTGTTGGGGGCTCAACACTCACACACAAGTTACAGGAAGCAGGCTTATTATTTATAGATAGGCAGCAAAGGACAACAGACACCTAGGATTCTTAACGAGCCAGTCCCCTAAGACTCAGGAAGTTTACTTGGGGCAAATGGAGCCTTATCTGATGCAAAGGCTGAACTTACACCTACCCTGACTTTACACCCTGGGGAAACATGTGACTACACAAGGTTAGAGCACTGAAGTTCCCCCTGGAACAGAATGAAAGCGCAGGTGTTCCTGCCACTCCCTCCTATCTCAGGATGTTCATTCCCTGCACAGTCTACAGGTATTCTTGAGAACTGCAAACAGAAAAGCAGAGAACTTGGAGCTGCTCTAACGCCACAAGGAGAACTGTCCTACAGCACATACCACTGTGAAGTAGTCCTGCCCTTCCTGCCCCCCAGGAAAGAGCCCAACTCTAACCAAGCTTCCAGGGGATTTAACTATCAATTTATAGGAAATACAATACAATAGGAACAAACTTGGTATGTGACACCACAGTATTATTTGTTTCAAGCCTGGTTTTTATTCCTAATCTGCTGCAATTTAAAAAATTGTATTTGTAAAAATAATAAAAATATACTTGAAAATATTAAACATACAAAATAGTTATTTGTAGGTTCAAAAAATGCAAAAGAACATTTCAGTTGGTAACAGTGGTAGACACCTAAAATTCCAACTATTCAGGAGGCTGAGACAGGAGGCTCACAACTTTGAGTCAGCCTGAGCAATTGAAAAAGATCCTGTCTTGAAACAAAATAAAATAAGCCCCCCTGGGCTCAATCCCTAGTACATTTTTTTTTTTTAATCCAATAAAGGACACCATAAGTATCACTGTTTAAAGTTCTTAAGTTAGAAAAGTAAGCTTGCTTCTAGTTTGCTGGCTGATCTAAGACTAAGCACAATACTACTTGTTGGGGCTAGTTATATAAAATCTTTCAAGGCTTATTTTAATAACAACTATGGTAGAGAAAACAGGCTCATGGAGGTGTTACTTAAGGGAATGGAAAAATAGATTTTAAGGTAACTTTAGCAATCTAAAGATTACTTTTTCACTTTTACCTAAAATAACTGATATTCCATTTTCAAAATTCATCTTCAATCTACTGTAGCCAATTCTAGTAATTTACTAATTTTCTTAAATTTCAACTACACTTTGTATGACATAAACGAACTTTGAGGACATTATGCCAAGTGAAATAATAAACCAGCCACAAAAACACACACTGTATGGTTTCACTTAATTACTTAAAACAGTTAAAACCATAGAGACAGAAGGTAGAATGGTGGTTGTCAGGGGCTGGAAGAGGTATGACAGAGAATTAACGTTTAACAGGTTTACTTACAAGATGAAGAGTTAGAGATGGATAGTGGAGATAGGTCCACAATTTTATGACTATCTAATATCACTGAACTAAGTATACTTAAAAGTGGTGAAAATGGCATATTTTGTGTTATGTGTACTTTACTACAATAAAAAAATAAGCACATGGGGGGGGGGGTTAAACCCAGAAGCATTCTACTGCTGAGCTACAACCCCAGTTCCCTTTTAAAAATGTTTAATTTTGAAATAAGGTCTCCTTAAGTTGCTGAGGGTCTCACTAAGTTGCTGAGGCTGGCCTGGAACCTGCAATTCACCTGTCTGAGTCCTCCAAATACTAGAATTATAGGCATATGCCACTCTGCCCAGCTAAATAAACTTTTAAAGGAAGTATATATTGAGGTCATACTAGTAATTCTATGTAATTAATCCTGAATAAAATTGGAAATCAATAAATATAAAATCATTCACTGAAAGAAATGGATTCCTAGCTGCTTTAATTTTCTATATATGAATGGATGTGTGTGTGCGTGTGTGTGTGTGTGTGCGCACGCACGCACGCGCGCGTCCTAGGTGTTGAACCCAGGGGCACTGTACCACTGAGCTACATACCCAGCCCTTTTTATTTTTTATTTTGTGATAGTCTTGTTAAGTTGCCTAGGCTGGTCTCAAACTTGTCATCCTCCTATCTTAGCCTCCCAAGTAGCTGAGATTACAGGCCTGTACCAGTGTGCCTAGTTTACATGGATCTTTTTTGATGAAAGACTATATTGAAAATGTTTAATCAATTTCAAAAGATGCTTGGTGCTGGGCGTGGTGGTGCACGCTTGTAATCCCAGTACTTGGGAGGCTAAGGCAGCTTGTGGCCAGCCTCAGCTACTTAGTGAGGCCCTCGGAAACTTAGTGAGACCCTGTTGTAAAATAAAGAATAAAAAATAGGACTATGGGTGTAGCTCAGAGGTAGAATGCCCCTGGGTTCAATCCCCAGTACTGCAAAAACAAAGATGCTTGGTGGTGGGCATGGTGGCACATGCCTGTAATCTTAGTACTTGAGAGGCTGAGATAAGAAGACTGCAGGTCAAGACCAGCCTCAGCAACTTAGTGAGACTCTCAGCAACCTAGCAAGATCCTGTTTCAAAACAAAAAATAAAAAGGGCTGTTGGTGTAGCTTGGAGGTAGAACACCTGGGTTCAATCCCTAGTACCACTACCAAAAAAAAAAAAAGTTTGGTGATTGATTATTATATATGTACAATATCACACATAGATATTATTCACTGAGGTTGGTTGTTAAATTGTGATTGAATATGAACTGTGCACCATGGAATATGTCACAACTATCAGTTGAAACTTTGTTCTTCCAAGCTGCCTTTTGATCTCATTTGCCATTGAAAAACATGTTTTTCTTCTTTGCATGAAAGCATTAAGATCATTCGAATTCCAGAGATAGAAGACAAATTCACATTTTTTAAAAGTTGGAACCAAATAGTTCTTACCATGAGAAACAGTAGGAGTTCCTATATTTGATGGAATTTTCCCCTTGATTTATCACACTTCAGTAGGCAATCACTCTTTTTTATGATTAGCTCCCACTTATCAAGAATAATCTCAAATTAAACAGGTTAGCCCTTTGTAAGTTCCTAACTTTTATTGTCTCTCTAAGCCTCCTGTTTAATTCTGACGACATTCTTTTACAGCACAACATTCTTGATCTAAGAAGCGGCCGCTGCTGTTCACTGTGCACAAGCTCCTTCAGCAGCTGACTTACTCTAGAACTCCTCCTGTTGCAGCTGCACCACCAGGATATCCAACCACCATGCTGACAATACTCACGCACTTGGTTATTGTAGCAATATCAAACTGC
Source organism: Graphiurus murinus (assembly GCA_004027655.1). NCBI lineage: Eukaryota > Metazoa > Chordata > Mammalia > Rodentia > Gliridae > Graphiurus > Graphiurus murinus. The sequence continues at coordinate 29,448 of PVLC010006101.1, read as the reverse complement.
TAACATAGCTTCTAATGTTTACTCTCCATATCCATACTGGCTCACAACCTATCCCTGGGTCACATTTTGAGCAGCACCGCTTTATAAGACAAATGACCACATTCCTTTAAAACAGCAATGCAGGGGGAAGAAAATGGAAGAGAAACCTTGAAAATGATTGAAGCCAGGTGTGATGGCTCACACTTGTAATCCTAGTATTTGGAAGGCTGAGACAAGAGGATTGCAGGTTCGAGGACAGCCTCAGCAATTTAGTGAGGCTCTCAGCAACCTAGTGAGATCCTGTTTCCAAATAAGAAACAAAACCAGTCTAGGGGTGTAGCTTGGAGGTAGAATGCCTCTGGGTTCAATTCCCAGCACCACATAAATACATACATACATACATACATACATACATACATACATAAAATGATGTTGGTGTGGGGGGGGTACTAGGGATTGAATCCAACAGCACTCTATGTCTGAACTACATCCCCAGCCTTATTTATTTTGAAACAGGGTCTCACTAAGTTGCTGATGGCCTTGCTAAGTTGCTGAGGCTGGCTTTGAGCCTGCAACCCTCCTGTTTCAGCCTCCCAAGTACTAGGATACATGCATCACCACGCCCAGCTAAAATTAAAGTGATTTAATATACTTAGCAAGCTGATGCAGTGACCCATGCCTGTAATCTAGTAGTTGGGGGGGGACTGAGACAGGAGGATCACAGGTTTGAGTCTAGCTTCAGCAATGAAGCAAGACTCTGAGCAACCTTGTGAGACCCTGTTTCAAAACAAAAAATTAAAAGAGCTGGATGTGTAGCCTGAAGGTAGAATGCCTCTGGGTTTACTACCCAATACCATCAAAACAACAACAACAACAAAAATACACTTATCAGCCAAGTGCTAAGCATAGATCACCTTGCTTGGATCTCAAAGTAAAGCTTTATGACAAACATGAATTATTACTGAATACTTTATGACATTGATGAATAGTTAATTTTTTGTATGTACAATAAAGATATTGTAGGTTTTTTTGTTTTGTTTTGTTTTGTTTTAAGAAGAGCACATTTAAAGATACAAACCAAAATAATCATGAATAACATGACATGCTTACTGGGATTTACCACAACATAAACTGGGGTTGAGGGGGAGTGGTACACTGTAAACAAAGTAACACTGGCCATATTCTGATAATGGCTGAAGCTAAGGGGATTAGGGCATAGGGCCCATTATACTATCCTTGCTACTTTTGTATATGTTTAAAACTTATAATAAAAGTTTTTAAATGACTGAGAAAATACTCAGTGACAGGAGTTATTGTGGATAATTAGTGTTTTATCATTAGTTTTTAAATATTCCATTTATGGTAAGTGTCTAGAATAGACAAATTCATAGAGATAGAAAGTGGATTAGGAATCGTCAGGCCCTGGTGGGGAGGGAGCATGGGAAGCGACTGCTAATGGGCACAAGGTGTCTTTTGGAGTGACAAAATGGTCTAAAATTAAAATAGGGGTGATGACTGCAAAACTCTAAATATACTGAAAACTACTGCACTGTATACTTTTTAAATGGGTTAATTTCATACTTTTTTTTTTTTTTTTTTTTTTTGCGGTACTGGGGATTGAACCCAGGGGCATTCTACCTTCGAGCTACAGCCCCAGTCCTATTTTTTATTCTTTATTTTGACACAGGGTCTCACTACGTTGCGGAGGGCCTCACTAAGTAACTGAGTCTGACCACAAACCTGGATCCTCTTGTCTCAGCCTCCCATGTACTGAGATTACAGGCATGTGCCACCACGCCTGGCTCATGGTATACTTTTTAAACAGGTTAATTTCATGATATTTGAATTATAACTCAATAAAGCTGTTATTTTAAAAAATTATTCAAGTATAAACACATTTACATATATGAATATGTGTACACACATCCAATAGACTTTAATTTAGATATACATAGTTTTATATTTAATTAATGTTGATATTTCGGGGATTCTAACATATTAATATACTTGAAAGCATACCGGAATATCATATCCTAGCTTGATAAGCAGTAGTACATACTATAGTATGGACTAAAACTTAAGCCTCCATTGAACTAGAAATTTTAAATTCCTAAAATCAGTAGCAATCTGCTCTATAATGAGTTAGCTTAGCTTTAATTTCAGTTTTGTATTTTTTATGGAATCAAGAAATTCTACATTACTCTCCAAGTATATAATATGAGCTATACCTTTTACACCCTCATAACCTTTATAGCATACAGCATTGTCTCTTGTACACATACATTATAGACCAAATAATAAGTGGGTAAAATAACTTATTTGGAAAATACAACCACAACAGTAAAACTTTTGTTTTTTGTTCTATGTGCTATCACTTTAGACCAGATGGGCTTTTTTTTTTTTTTTTTTTTTTTTTTAATGGTAGGTCATATATTATGTTCTACCATTTTTTTAATCATAGGGCATATTTTTCAGGACATGGATAATGGTTAGTTCAATGGTAGATTCATAGAAAACCCACAACTCGGCGAGATTTGGGGGAGTTCTCAATCTTTTAAAAGTAGGTTCCATATAATATCGTCTGAGTATTCTAACTAGCCTAGAAGATCTTGTTGAGACTTATCACTTAATATTACAATAGATAATCTAAAATACACTTTTAAGAATTCTACAGCTGCTCCCCTCTTACACACTTGTACACGTCAAATCCACCCCTCCCCTCTGGAAACCACCATCCCGGGAGGCTCAGTCAATCCTCACTGCCAGGACCCGAGCCACCTTCAGAGACAGCCTGTCTGAGCTTGAGCCCACGGAGCCCAGCTCCCCTTTGCTCAGTCCTACACAACAATTACCAACCCAGCTTCTTCCACTCTCTCCCCCCAGCCAGTTCTTGCTCCCCAAGAAGTTGGGTTCCCCTCTTCAATCCCCAGCCCTAATATTTATTCCTTTAAAAGCACAACTTCAGATTTGTAGCCTAATAAATTCAGCTGTCACAGACCATGTGCTCATGTAGCTGAATCGCCCTTACTGCCGTCCCAATCACATCACACCTACTGACCCAGGTTTAAGTTGCTGGAGAGACGTGCCCGGCTTTTGGTGGCCTATCAGCCCCTCGGAGCAGATTAAGTCCTCTGCAGACCAAGATCGAACTCGGAACACTTGTCCTCCTGCTTTTCATTACCAGATTCATTAAATGTGGATTTGAACGAAATCACTGTCTATCAGCACCTGAAAAATACTGGCATCCAAACTCTTGGACCTTGGGCAGGGGTTCTGGAGAGAGAATGGGAAGTAGTCCCTGCACAAGCACATGGTCCTCGGGCCACAGTGGGGTTTTCAAGAACCCTGCGAGGCGAGCCAGAGACGACGGTCATGTGGCATTCACCAAGAGCATGTCCCATCACTCCATGCCCAAGAATGGCACAGACACTTCCTCCCCAGTGGCACCTCCACTGCTAGACATAGTGGCTTCCATGCTGCTTGACAGAGAAAGAACTTCTGGGAAAACGCCTTGTGGCAAAAGGGGGCCGCACCGGGAAGTCATATGAAGCCCGGCGAGGGTGACAGTGGGAGAAGGAAAGGAGCTCATACTTACTGTGCTTTTTACCCCACTCCCCCACATTGTGGGCAGGTCTTCACTTAATCCTCCAGATGTGCAATCCAAGGGCTGGCCCTATCACACCCACATTTCACAGGGGAGGAAAGTAAACCAGAGAGGTTAGACAACTACCTTGGGAGTACACAGCTGGTATGGGTTAGAATGAGAACCCTGCCTGTCAAATTCCAGGGCAACTGCTTGGGAGCACTGTGTAATAAGGCTCCCTAGCTTCAAGAAGGAATCAGCTTTCCACATTAGGCCAAACTCCTTGGTATTCTTTCAGGTAAAATGCATTTTGCCTAAAACTTGCTCAGCATATGATCCGTGGAACAGGGCCCTAAATTCCTGATCACTGCTGCCAGGGGTTCTCTGCAGAGCTTCTGGCACAAAAGAAAAGCATTCCCTGTATTTTACAACCAGGCTCAGGGCAGGAGGTCAGTCAAACAACCACATGTGCGCTATTTTTGCACTGATCTTTCCACACACGTGTTATGTATACTTAAAATTCTTGTTTACTCTTATCTCAGCTGTCAAAATACAGTGGTTGGGAAAATGTGCAATAGTCGACAGTATCAGAGTTTTTCAAACCATGTACCCCCTCCCTTCCCCCCCCCAGAAGCTAAATCTTAGATATTTGAGCTGGTTTTATACTAAAGGTGTTTGTATAGCTACAAACACTTAATGAAAGCCAAGGTTTACATATGGAGGCCCATCTCCTACATCAGGATTTCCCTTAGGCCTCATGAAGGGACTCAGATGTCATTACTTACACTGAAATGATGTTAATCATCAGGAAGCTTTAAATATACATTGTTTTAATGAACTTGATTAAGGCAGCAATGGGGGAACCTTACTCTTGTTTAAAACTTTGGATGCCTTCTCTTTTCCCTGAAGCCATGTGCTCTACTTAGATGAGCTGGGAGTCCAAGGAGTCCTGCTAACTAACAGTTTGCCAGGTTCCCGCAAGACTTCAGCTTCCAGCCGCCAAGGATGCAGCACCTGCTCCAAAGGCCCCGCAGGAGAGGCTGGGATGGGAAGCCTTTTTCGGGCATTCGCTCCTGGCTTCCTTCAAGGCCTTTCTGGAAGGCCTCAATGGGCGATTGCCTCCCTCTCTCTACTGCACACGCCAGCACGTTACTGAGTTCATTTTCTGCACAATAGTCAATGCCATTTGAACTTCTTTGTTCATTATTTGCTTGTGCATTGCCTGCTCCCCAAACCCCAGCCCCTTGGGGGCTCCACGAGAGCAGAAGCCTTGTCCCATGTCTGTTGTGTCCCTGAGCCACGAGCATCCCTGGGCACAGCAACACTTTTGAGTATTTGTTAATGAATGAATGAATGAATGAATGAATGAATGAGAGAGATATGAGATGTTTAGTCAAGAATGTAAAAATAGGATCTTAAGACTGTTCTAAGTTGGGAATCGTGGCTCGTGCTTATAATTTCAGTGCTTGGGAGGCTGAGATGGAGGGATCTGGTTCGGGCCAGCTTTAACTATTTAGTGAGGCCCTCCACAACTTAGTGAGACCCTGGGGGTGTAGTTTGGAGGTGGAATGCCCCTGGGTTCAATCCTTAGTACTGCAAAAAAAAAAAAAAAAAAAAAAAAAAGAAAGATTGTTCTAAATAACTGCCCAAATTTACCAAAAATCACTTTACAAACTCACTGGCTGAGAAAAAGCCTGGAATCTTCATTCCTCCCTGCACTCTCAGGAGAGGAGGCACACTCCCCTCCCCCGACCATGCTATTTTTTCAAGTTCAGAAAAGAACTCTTCCATAAAATGGGTTTTCTTTTCCATTTGGTCAATGGCAAAAAACCAGAGTGAGTATCAACTTTATACCTAACACGATCATAAATGAACTGAAAGTGCTCTACTTCCCATGACTCATCTCTCCCCTGACTGTCTGCAAGAAGCTGTTGGGGCAACAACATGGTGTCAATTCAGCAGTTAGAGACAAATCTTCAAGTCAGCCATGAAATTGTCTCATTGTTTACAAATTAAACTCTGATTAAAGTAGAGCCACATTTAGCCGCATTATTAATACTGTGATTTGGCATAGGAGAAAAGGAAGACCTGTTTCCTCACCTGGGGAATTAACCCTTCCATGGCATCGGTTTGTTACTTAACACAATGCCAGAGGCATGGAGCTAACAAGACCCCAATACTCTGGGCGTGCAGAAGTATCTCGAGTAACCCTGGGGAGACACAACCTTGAAGCATGGGCACATACACTGGGTTTCAGAAAGGCAAATCTTTTGATTGGCACTAGGTGCACCAACACCTGCCTTCTCTAGGTCACTGAGAGGGGCCAACTCAGAGAAGCTAGCCCCCCAACCCCCATCCCACACCCAGTCAATCCATGGGGAACCTTTTGAGAGTACAGTGATGATGGAGAGAAGCCTTTCACTATACACGCTCATGTAATCCCCAGTACCGCAAAAAAAAAAAAAAAAAAAAGTTCTTAACAGGCACTTCCCAGATCTCAGTTGTATATGTTCAGTTTGTTCCCTCCAATATACAGCCCCAGTGTACACTAAACTTCCCTTTAATAACATGCACAAACTGGGTGTGGTGGTGCACACCTGTAATCCTAGTACTAGGGAGGCTGAGACAGGAGGATTGCAAGTTCAAGAACAGTGTCAGCAACTCAGCAAGGCCTTGTTTCAAAATAAAAAAAAATAAAGGTCTGGGTTATAGTCTGGAGATATAAATAAGTGTCTCACAGTGCCTTACTCAATGTCGATCTTCCCCACTAGGCTTTAAGATCCATGAGGACAAGGGAAGATGATCTTTTTTGCATTTATTGGCTGCTCAAGGATCATGAATGAATGAATACACTGAAAGCTTACAAAGTACTAGGCTCTTAACATGCATAGATATAACCCTGTGAAGTAAATGTTACTGTCTTCACATTTACAGACTGAGGCCCAGAGAAGTGAGAGACTTGCCCAAAGTCATGTTACTAGTCATGTAGATGCTGGGCTTAAATAATAATACATATAATTGCTAGCACTTATAGCACTTACTAAAGGGTCAGTCATTGTTCTAGTCATTTGACAGGTTATAGTAACCTAATGAGGTAGGTAGGATTTTTTTTTTTGCAGTACTAACGATTGAGCCCAGGCCCTACTTTTTTATTCTTTGTTTTGAAACAGGGTCTCACCAAGGGCCTCATTACGTAGCTGAGGCTGGACGTGAACCTGTGATCCTCCTGTCTCAGCCTCCTAAGTACTGGGATTACAAGCATGCACCACCACCTAGCTAAGGTGGGGAGTTTCTAAATACCACACAGTGTGCCTCCTGATATTCACTACTATTCCCTATGTCTCTAGAAGGCTGTCCTGGTCCCCTCTACCTCTGGACCATCTTCAGTCCTCTTTTCTTCTGTTCCAGTAAATGAGGGCAGGTTAGTAAGCTGTTCTACCTGTGAGCTACACCTTAGCCCAATTTTTTATTCTTTATTTTGAAACGGGGTCTAAGTTGCAGAGGGCCTCACAAGTTGCTGGGGCTGGCCATGAACCTGCGATCCTCCTGTGTCAGCCTCCCCAAGGACTGAGATTACAATCCTATACCACCACACCCAGCAAGGAAGAACTTTTTTTTTTTTTTTTTTTGGTACTGGGGATTGAACTCAGGGGCATTCTACCTCCGAGCTATACCCCTAGCCGTATTTTTTATTCTTTATTTTGAAACAGGGTCTCACTAAGTTGCAGAGTGCCTCACTAGGTAGCTGAGGCTGGCCGAGAACCCGGATCCTCCGGTCTCAGCCTCCCAAATGCTGGAATTACAAGCATGCACCACCACACCCAGCTTAAGGAAGAACTTTTATTTTTTTTTTATTTTTATTTTTATTTTTTTGCAGTACTGAGGATTGAACTCAGGGGCATTCTACCTCCGAGCTACACCCCCAGCCCTATTTTTTATTCTTTACTTTGAAACCGAGTCTCACTAAGTTTCGGGGGGCCTCACTAAATAGTTAAAGCTGGCCCGAACCAGATCCCTCCATCTCAGCCTCCCGAATGCTGGGATTACAAGCATGCGCCACCACGCCTGGCGCAAGGAAGAACTTTTAAAGGCTGGATGTTAACATTTTCTCTCAGTAAAGAAAATCATCCTGTAATTCTTCAAGGAAAGTACTTGCTAGTAAGATGGATTCACTGGTTCTTCCAACTTGAACATCTTTATTTGCCCATATCTTCCATTCTATTGATTCTGCTATCTCTTTCCCTCAGCCTAACAGTGACATAACTGTGAAAACAGAAGCTACAAGGAAGAACAGATTGGGTGCTCTGGCAGGGTTCCCAGACAGGAGGAGCACCTTCCCACTCACTGGGAGGTGGATGCATGCTCTCGGCTCGCAGCCGCCTTCCTTCCCACAGACACACAGCTCTCAACAACCATTTATCCTGTATCCTCCATTTACAACCCCTAAAGCAAATTGAGGGTAACAGTGCTTCTCGTGGGTCCCCACTACTGCGTTCTGTGTATGTGTTATGAAAACAAACCTAACAGTCTTTTTAACTCCTGACATTCAAATGTGGAAGTTTAATACACAGATTTGTTATTAGAAGCAACCTCCGATTTTCAAATGGTCTGCTGAGTAGCATGAAGACCGGAGGGAGTAGATGAGGGAAGAGCCAGGACATGTGGATGTGATGCTGCCAAAACCTCTCCACCCACTACAAGGAGGACTCTTAGGACCAGGTTATCCATTTTTCCTGGGATCATTTCAAAGCAAGCCTCCTGTCTGGGCATACCATGTTCTTCTTTATTTTGGTACTGGGGATTGAATCAAGGGGTGTTCTACCTCTGAACTAAACCCCATCCCTCCCCTTTAATTTGAAACAGGGTTGCACTAAGGTGCTGAGGTTAGCCTTGAACTTGTGATCCTCTGTCTCAGCCTCCCAAGTACTGGGATTACAGGTGTGTGCCACCATGCCTGGCCATAGTATGCTCTTATTCCTCCAGCCTGAACCCTTCCTGCTAGCCCTGACTGGCCCCAACTTGCAATGCTGCAAGTGGCGCTACACAAAGTGAAGACCACGGACATGTGTTTCTCTGAAAGTAAAAGCAGGCTACGGAACTCCCCGCCGCCACTCAAAGAGTGTTCTCACTTCCTTCAGGTCACCACAGGATCAGGCCAACCAACCACAAAGGGATTCCCAAACAGCTATTTACTCCCCCTTCACTCGATATTAACTTGCAATGATTAACTTGACTAGGCTAAGGGATGCCCAGATTATCTGGTTAAACTCTATTTCTGAATGTCTGTGAGGATGTTTCCAGAAGACATTAGCATTTGAATTATTGGACTGAATAAAGCAGAAGGCCCTCCCCAGTAAGGGTGGACATCATCCGATCTGTCCAGGACCTGAACAGAACAGAAAGACAGAGGAAACTTGAAGGCTCCGTGGCACTGGGGTTCGATCTTCTTCCGCCCTTCATGCTCCTGGTTTTTAGGCCTTCGGACTCAGCCTAGAGTCTGCACCATCAGCTCTGAGGTTTTCAGACTACACAACAGGCTCTCTTGGGTCTCCATTTTGCAGATGGCATATGGTGGCACTTCTCAATCTGCATAATTGTATGAGCCACTGCCTTACGATAAATCTCTTTCTAAATATATATGTCTCATATTGATTCTGCTTCCCAGGAGAACTCTGACTTGCAATAGTTCAAGAGCCCTCACTCCACACCCCATTCAGGAAATGGTAAAAGGGCACATGCTACCCTGCAAAATCAGAACCACTATGAATTGAGAAGCCTCCCACCAGATCCTCTCTCCAGCTGGGGCCAGGGCTGAGACTTGAGGAGTCAGATTTCAGAGCCTGCAAATAGCACTGCTGCAGGCTGGCCTCTTCTCTGACTCCCTTTTTCTTGTGGGCTTATTGATAGAAAGGTGTCTGCACATGGTTGAAAAGATATAGTGGGTGGCTCAAACTCTCATTTCTTTGGCTCACAGATGGTCAACTGTCTTAGCTCTCCAGATATCACCACAAGGTCTTATGGGAAATGTTGGATGGGGCAGACCATTCAAACCACTCAGGATCATTCAAAACCTACACACACACACACACACACACACACACACACACACACACCATAGTGCTGGAATCTCAGAAGCAAACAACAGCTCATGGCAGCCAGAGGATGCCACAGGAAATATTAAAAGAACACAAAAACAACAGCATGGAAATTCTGGTTTCCCAGTGAGAGAAAGGCAGGAGGCAGCACAGCCTGGGCACCAACTGCAAGTCCTCAAGGCCAGTGGTGTGCATCTCTACGGAAGGACTCATTTTTAATCTTCTTAAAAAACAGAGAAGAAAGAGCTCTTGTGGGTGCAAAACTGAGTGGAAGGCATTTTCCTTCACTGCTGAAAGTTATTCTTCTCCTGCCATTCTGGTTCCCCTCAAATAGGGTAAAAATGTCAGGTGTGAAATGACATTATTCGCCTATCAACTAACTGCATATGAACTCATTATAGTATAGAAAAATGCTTGGTAGCTGGACTGCATCATCAATAGACGCCAGAGAAAGATAATTTACTATTAAGATTATTCTTCAACACTGGATTACAAACTCAGCCAAAAGACTGATGCCTGCCCTAAGCTCCTCGAGGGTAGTGACTTCGAGGTATTCATTTCTGCATACTCAGCATCTACCACAGCAGTGACCCAAGGGATTATTAAATGAAGAAATGAAACTGTACGCCCCAGCCATTAAGGAACTGAACACAGAAGCACGAGGCTGGCCGCCTGGGCTCACCACAACTCCTGCTATAGCGCACCTTTCACAGCATCACTGTGGTACTTGGGACAAAGAACAGAAGAAACCCAAGACTTATGGTAAAGACAGAGAATTCTAGATCCAAATGGCAACTAATGCTCTTTTCTAGGCAGGACAAGAATGAGTAATGAAGATAATAACCACACAGGAAGGGGGTATAGCTCAGTGGTAGAGTGTGTGCCTAGCAGGCAAGAGGCCCTAGGTTTGATTCCTAGCACTATGAGAAAGAAAAAAAAAAGATAAAAACAGAAAGACTCGTCTCCTTATGACCACTGACTAGTACCTCTGAGCTCTTAGAAAAGCTCAGTGCTCGGTTATGTCACTTTTTATGTACCTAGGTGTGCATAGCAACCCCCTAAAAGAGCTTACAGGTCCTCCAACCATAAGCTGGTCCAACAGCAGGAAAAGCCTTCTTGAAACATCTTTCCTTCAGGCTTTTTGCATGACAGTCTTTGGAAGCAAATTCTCTGTTATCCACCAAGAGCCACCATTCAGAAAGCAAAGGGAAGAGGTAAATCTTGCCCAGTGCAAGCTTGACACAGGCCACAGTGCCTTAGCTAGCGTTTCCTACAACCCAACATACTTTGGCATGCATGAACACCTTTGCAGTCCCATCAAGTGGGCATAAAGCAGCAGACTGAAGAGAGAGCATGCTGCCTCCATTCCACCTGGGCTGACCTAGGGCCCAGAGTGGCATCCTGCAATGCTGCCTGGGAATTCTTGTGACCTAGTGAAATTATAAATGCCTGTATCCCTGACTCCTTGACATCCTGGAAGCCAGGTCTCCAGAGGGTTAGAGCAGGGCTTTGGGGCACTAAAATTGATCCCTTCCCCATTCCTCTTAAGTCATGCCTGTGGGGGAGACTGGATGCTGGAGACCAGGAAGGGTATAAATGGTTGGAGCTCAAGGCCATGAGACTCTCCCTCCTATTCTCCTCTGGAGGAAAAAGAAAAGACAAATCCTACAGGAAATTTCTCTAAAAATGTTATTCCCTACATTTTCTGGGGCTGCCGTAGAAAAACTCCCCAGGACACTGGTGCATACTGCTAACCCAGGAAGCTAGAATTCCTTAAGAGATTTTGCAAAGCATAAGTAAGCCACAGTTGAAATGAAAGAGACAAACAGTGCTGGCAGACAGTTCCCAATTTAGAAGGATATCAGTTTGTTTTATGACCTGTCAAGAAGGGTCATCACACTTTCGAGATCACACCCCAATGGTATTTCATTTCTTTTTTTTTTTTTTTTTTTTTTTTTTTGTGGTACTGGGGATTGAACTCAGGGGCTTTCTACCTTCGAGCTATACCCCCAGCCCTATTTTTTTTTTTTAATCTTTATTTTGAAACCAGGTCTCACTAAGTTGCAGAGTGCCTCACTAGGTAGCTGAGGCTGGCCGCGAACCCGGATCCTCTGGTCTCAGCCTCCCAAATGCTGGGATTACAAGCGTGCGCCACCACACCCGGCTGGTATTTCATTTCTTAATCTCCTCTTCAGTAGGCCTTGAGGGAGCATTCCTACTTCTACTCACTCTGCAGGAAGCTATTTGGCATTTCATCCTATGAGGCCCTTTTCTATGAACATTCAGAAATGCAGCCAAGCTCTTTAAACATCTCACAAACCTCAGCAACAGACTCAAAAAGACCCTTAAGGTAGCCTGGACCTTGGCAGAGGCCTGGCTTCAAAAAATCATCTCCTAGGGACCTTTCTCCCATGATTTAGATGCCAACATATCATACAGACATTTTTTCAGACCAAAACTAACTAGATTCAGAATCATCCAAAGAATTCCCCCTGACAAGTCTCATTCACAATGGACACACTCAAAACAAGCCCTAAATTTACCTGTGTACACAGGGAATTCTTTCTGAGAAATGCCCAAGTTGACACCAAGACATTTCAACTGTCAACACAGACCAAATAATTTATACTACATGCTGGCAGGGGACTTGTTAAAAATATAAGTTATAAAACAATGTCGATTCATTAATGTACAAATTATTCTTGAAAATGAATATATATTATAATGCATAGAAAAGAGACTGGAAAGACTGACATCATGTAAATAACCCTAATTCCTGGGAAGTGAAACTAGATTACTTATTTTCATTTTGGAGTTCATGTATTTCCCTAAGATTTCCTACATATTTCCCTAAGATTTCCTAACATTATCTGAGCCGGGTGGTGTAGCACATGCATGTAATTCCAGTGCTTGGGAGACTGAATCACACATTCAAGACCAGCCTCAGCAACTTAACACTCTCAGCAACCTAGTGAGACCCTGTTTAAAAAAACAAAAAATGGCTGGGGGTGTAGCTCAGAGGTAGAACATCTTTGGCTTCAATCCCCAATGCCACCAAAAAAAAAATTATCTGTGCAATGAGGGGGAAAAGTACATTATTTTTTTAACATATCTGGTCCATCCAATTCTCTCCAGCCCCACTGCTAACACCCTATCTCAGGTCCCATTCCCTTTCCTGAGCTAAAACTTCATCTCTTGCCTCTCCTCTGGGTTCATAAAATGGTCCACTAGCATCTTCTTGTGGTCTTTTTATGACTTGTTTAACTGAGCTGAAGGTAAAGACCACCACCGCCCCAGGCTGACACATCATAGGTACTCAATAAATACTGAATGAAGTATGCTACTTCTTTTAAAATGAAGTTCTGAATACTGGGGCAACGTTAAATAATATCTCTCTTAGCATGGTATCCCCTATGGTTCTTTAAGCACTAGCTACATTTTAAAAGAAGAGAAAGTGGGAGGATGTTTACTGTGCCCATTTTTCTATATACTTATTGTTCTATGCTATAACAAAACAGCAACTATTATCATAGCTGAAGCTAATATAATTGTTTGCCTTTCAAAATATGCACCACTTTTATTTTCCTGAAATAAGAAGGGCTAGGTTTGTCCACCTATTTCATCCCTGCAGCCCAGAATTCAAAGTCTAAGGGACACTTCTTAATTCATCTGCCCATCTGAATACCAGGTCCTACCTGGCTCAGTAAAAGCCATTAATAATGCAAAAAATAGTGACATGAACAAGACCATTCTGTCCTCTGGGGGGTATTAAACCAGAGGTATTAAACCCAGGGCCTCATGCATGCTAAGCATGCTCCATTACTGAGCTACCCTAACCCCCACCTCCAGCCTCACTAGCTCAATAGACCTTGGACTCCACCTTCTCATCCGTTGTGGTTTAGCTGCGGTAACTGCTATTTTTTCAATCTTTGTTATTTGTTGTGAGGTGGAAGATTTGCAGCCAAGCATGAGCAGCACACACCTGTTCCTGCATCGGTGGAGGTAGCCACATGATGTACTGTGGGCAGTGCAACAGATGAGACAACTGTGGGGTGCAGGGCATTCAAGAAAATTTAAAAAGGTACAAGATTCTACTTGGTCACATAGCTCTTTCCAAATTCTTATCAGGAAAGTCAATTACCCTCACACCAAAAACATATGATCCAAAGATCATTTCTTTGGTTAGAGATGCATTCTAGCATTTTCTTCTTCAATAGACAGCCTTTCTGTGAAAATGATCATGGGCTATCCTTAAGTGCAGCTTCAGCTTATGGTAAAGAAACAGTTTAGACCACTTTTTAAAATTGTATTTAAAAGTGTATTTAAAATTTAAATACACTTACCAAGAACTTAAAATACATGAGGCAGTTCATTAGTATTGACATTTGTAGGCCTAATACTCTCAAAGTCGTATCTATATTCCAAATCACTCTTCTAATCTACTGACCTATATACCCAACTGCCTACTCATAATTTCCACATGGACATCTCAGCAATACCTCAATTCAATCTAAGACGACACTCATCTCGCTCCAGTTGAGTCTCCTACAGTGTTTCTTACTGAAATTATGTAAGTCTAAGAACTTGGAATCAAACTGGAAATCTCCCTGTTACCATTCCCTCTATGAAATATTTCAATCCATCGCTGCATCATGTTGATTTTGCTTCTTAAGTCTTTCTCCCATCCATCTATATTACCACATCAAAATCCCAACTGGCACTGTGTCTTGCCTGGGCTTCTATAGTAGATTCCTAACTAAACATCATCCCAGATCTACTTAGCTCCCTCTGATCTTTTCTCTACAGTATGACCAGAATGATATTCTCCATCTATAAATTAAAGACAATATCTCCCTTGCTTAAAAACCTTCAGTAGCATTAGGCATGGTGGCATATGCCTATAATTCCAGTACTTGAGAGGCTGAAACAGGAGGATTTCAGGTTTGAGGTCAGCCTCAGTAACTTAGCCAGATCATGTTTCAAAATAAAATAAAGTAGGGTTGGGGATGTAGCTTGGAGATAGAAGGCCCCTGAGTTCAATCCCCAGTACTCCCCAACACACACACACACACACACACACACACACACACACACACACACACACACTTTAGATTTTGTTATGAACCGAATTGTTCCCTCTAAAATTAATATGTGAAGCCCTAATCCCCAATACCTGAGAACGTAATTATACTTGGAGACAAACTTAAAGAATTAAGGTTAAATGAGGTTATAAAAGTGTGGCCCTAATCCAGTTAGATTGGTATCCTTATAAGAAGATGAAGGAAACAAGAGATGTACGTGCACAGAGAAAAAGACACACTAGGACAAAGTCAGAAGATGACCATCTGCAAACTAAGGAGCAAGGCCTCAGCAGAGACCAATCCTGTTGACACCTTGATCTTGGATTCTAGCCTTCAAAAGTGAGGAAAAGAAGAAATGTCTGCCATTTAAACCATACAATCTGTGCTATTTTGTAATGGTAGCCGTAGCAAAGCAATGGAGATTTCCATTGCTCTTAGGATAAAGGTCACTGCCACTTACTCGAGTGAGAGGTTCTACACATAGAGGCACCCTCCCAAGGTTACCTTCGCTCAGCATAACTTCCAGCTTTGTGAGAATTGGTCACATTTGGCCTTCTCTCGGCTTCTCACTAGAAATATGCTTTTTTGCATCATGACTTTCTGTGATCTCATTTGTCTCACTGAAATGACAATCCCTCCCTACCTCTTCCCTAGCCAAAGCCTACTCATCCATCAGATGCCAGCTTATCATGCCCTCCTCAGAGAAGCCTTTGTGATTCCTTCTTGCTGAGGTCAAGTTCTGTTCCATGTTCTCACAGATTCATATTCCTTTCTTTCATATTATATTATTTCAGAATAAATGTCTTATGATAAAGTGAGATAAACTGGAAGCAGAAACCATATTGGCTTTTGCTGTCCAAAGTATCTTCAGTATCTGGCACATCACCTGCTACAAGGTAGAGGATTAGTAACTATTAAATGAATTAATCTGTGAAGGTATTAAGACACTGGCTTTGCTCTTGCTGGCTCGCAGATGGGCATCTATCAGAAAAAGCCAACCAACTGTTACTGGGCTATGACCAGTAAGATCCTAAAATCTAAGCAAGTATTATAGCGGCTAGCTACTCTATCCTGCTACATAATAAAATCAGCCTTTGTGGGGCATCATGGTGTATGCCTGTAATCCCAGTACTTGGGAAGCTGAGACAAGAGCATCACAGGTTCACAGCCAGCCTCTGCAACTTGGTGAGGCTCTCAGAAACTTAGACCCTGTTTCAAAATAAAACTAAAAAATAAAATAGGGATTGGGGTGTAGCTCAGAGGAAGAACACCTCTGAGTTCAATTCCCAGGACTACACACACACACACACACACACACACACACACACACACACACACACACACCAGCCTTAGGAAAACAAACAACTGGATTTCTGTGTAACTATTTAGCAATTTTTAACTGTCATGAAGACAAGATAATTTTCTCATTCTAAAAGAGTTGTCATTGACTGGTTAGGTCAGAAGAAACAGTTTAAGATTTTTCTTTTAACAAATTGTAAAAGTGATTATGTTGATTAAACAGTCTATATGAAACATAGATCCAAATTTCTTAATCCATAATGGTCCTATTGTAAGTTTTCTCCACTTGATGTTATAAATCAGTTTTTTCAACTTTTTTAAACATAACACCTATTCCAATAGGGAAAATAATGAGCACCAGACTTTCAACATATCTGGATAGTATCAAATGAATTTCTTGATTCTATTACAATCAAGGATCCCACTATTATAATGACTAAGTTTATTACACCATGCTGCTTTTCACAATATATTAAAAATTACACACTACAATTACACCACTACAATCAAAGAAAGAATTGTATTCTACTAATTTAATCTGAAAACAGAATTAAAATCTAGAAACTGAGTGCAAGAAAGCTATTAAACTACTACTCACTAAAAGAATTTCTGGGAGGCAGAACAAGATAGTGGCTAAGATCCTCCACAATTGCCTCCCACAAACATACCAAGTTGAACAGCTACTGTCACAAGAGCAAAGGATATATCTCTGTCATATTAAGACAATATCAAGATTGTCATATCAAGAAAGGATTTTCAAACACCCATCTGACATCCAGAATATACGGAACTCCAAAAATTCAATAGTAAAAAAAAAAAAAAATTAGCCGGGCGTGGTGGCGCACGCTTGTAATCCCAGCATTCGGGAGGCTGAGACCGGAGGATCCGGGTTCGTGGCCAGCCTCAGCTACCCAGTGAGGCACTCCGCAACTTAGGGAGACCTGGTTTCAAAATAAAGAATAAAAAATAGGGCTGGGGGTGTAGCTCGGTGGTAGAATGCCCCTGGGTTCCATCCCCAGTACTACAAAAAAAAAAAAAAAAATTAAAATATGAGCACTAAACCAGGCATGGTGGTACATGCTTGTAATCTCAGTACTTGAGAGGCCAAGACAGGAGGATCACAGGTTCACAACGAGCCTCAGCAATTTAGTGAGGCCCTCCATAACTTAGTGAGACCCTGTTTCAAAATAAAAAATAAAAAATGGACTGGAGGTATAGCTCAGAGGCAGAATGCCCTGGATTCAATCTCCAGTAACACACACACACACACACACACACACACACACACACACACACGCACACTCTCTAACATACAATAGACCTAGATATTTCTCAAGGGAAGACATAGAAATAGCTAACAGGTATATGAATAACTTCTCAGCATCACTAATCATCAGGGAAATGCAAATCAAAACCACAATAAAATTATTACCTCACTCCAGTAAAAGTAGCTATTATCAAAAAGGTAAAAGTGTGCCGGGTGTGGTGCCGCATGCTTGTAATCCCAGTACGTGGGAGGCTGAGACAGGAGGATCACAGGTTCGTGGCCAGCCTCAGCTACTTAGTAAGGCCCTCCAAACCTTAGTGAGACCCTGTTTCAAAATAAAGAAGAATAAAAAATAGGGTTGGGGGTATAGCCCAGAGGTAGAATGCCCCTGGGTTCAATTCCTAGTACCAAAAAAAAAAAAAATAATAAGCAAAGTGCTGGTGAGGTTGTGGAGAAAAGGAAACCCTTGCATACTGTTTGTAGGAATGTAAGTTAGTACAACCATTATGGAGAATAGTATGGAGGTTCCTCAAAAGACTAAAAATAGAACTACCATCTGATCTAGTAATCCCACCACTGGGTAATGAAATGAAATCAGTATGTAGAAGAGACATCTGTATTCTCCATGTTCACTGCAACACTACCCACAAGCCAAGAAATGAAAAAAATTGAAGCACCCATCAAATGATGATTAGCTAAAGAAAGAGTACTACATATCCATGATGGAGTATAATTCAGTTACAAAGAAGAATGAAATCCTATCATTTGCAACAAAATGAATAGACATTATGTTAAGTGAAACAAGCCAGACACAGAAAGACAAGTACTGCATGGTCTCCCTGACATATGGAAGCTAAAGAAAATTGACCTGAAAGTAGAATAGTAATTACTAGAAATTGGGAAGTGTATGTGAGTAGGAAGGTGGAAAAACAGATTGGATTTGATCACTCTATGCTATAAGCATGTACAGAATTATCACAATAAACACCATTAATACATTCGATTAGTATGTGCTAATATATTTTTAAATCTTGATAACTATGGAGAATTAAATAAACTATGAAAAATTAGTTTAGGAAAGCTCTAGACAAATATTTCCAATTAACTATATTAGTTTACAATGACTACTGTAAAAAATTGCTGTATTGGTGAGAATTCTCCAAAGAAACAGAATCAATAGGAGGTGCGTGTGTGTGTGTGTGTGTGTGTGTGTGTGTGTGTGTGTGTGTAAAATAAAATGTATTACAAAGAATTGGCTCACACAATTATGGGAGTTGAGATGTCCCAAAATCTGCCATCTAGACAGGCGCAGTGGCACACACCTGTAATCCTAGGTACTCGAGAGTCTGAGACAGGAGGATCACAAGTTCAAGTCTAGCTTTAGCAACTTAGCAAGGCCCTGTCTCAAAATAAAAAGGGTTAGGGGTGCAGTTCAAAGGTACAGCACCCCTGGATTCAATTCCCAGTACCAAGAAGAAAAAAAAATCGTCCATCTATAAATCAGAGATCCAGGAAAACCAATCATGTAAATTGAATCTGAGACCAAAGGTCTGAGATCCAGGAGCACCAATGGGGTAAGTCCCAGTCCAGGGACAGAAGACTGATGTCTCAGGCAGGCAAAGAAAGAGTTCAACCTTCCTCAGCCTTGTTGCAGGTGGGTCCTCACTGGGCTGGATGATGTCCACCTACACCAGAAAGGGCTATATTCCTTCCTCACCCCACACTTCCACATGTTATCCTCTCTAGAAACACCCTCACAGGCACACCCAGAATAGTTAATCAGATACTGGGACAGACCATGGCCAAGTCAAATTGACACACAAAATGAACCATCACATTCACGGCATGAGGAAGTCTGAGATCAAGGTGTAGACAGGGCAGCACACCCTCCAGAGGCTCTAGGAGGAAGGTTCCTTGACTTTTCCAGCCTCCAGTGGCTGCAGAGGGTCCTTACCTTGAGACCCCATCACTCTAACCTTGGCTTTCATCCTCTCCTCGCCTTCTCTTTTGAGTCTCTGTCTAATCTCCCACTGCCTCTCTCATGTGGACTCATGTGACTGCATTTAGTACCCACCCGGATAACCCGGTTAAGTGCACACTCTCGAGATCTTGAATCATATTGGGGGGGGGCATAATATTCATTCATTTATCATATAATATCGACAGGTTCTGAGGATGAAGAAGTGAATATATCACTGGGGAGAAGATAATACACACTATCTGCCAATTCTTCCAATCGTATTGCCAGTAACAACTGAAAAAAATCCAACAAAACTTTAAACATTAAAAAAATCCATTTGAAGACATCAGAGAGCTCCCAAGGCAGCAAGAACCTAAACAACAAAGAACATGAAGAAAGGGTTAGTGTGGAGAGGTGAGCCCTCCTTCCAGGCACATTCTTCTTTGTGGCCGTGTTGGCCTGCAAGCAGCTGCTGAGAGTTCAGGGAACAAAAAGATGGAAAGGCCTGCGTAAAGAAATACTCCAAAGCCATGTGTGTTGGTGCACGCTTGTAACTCCAGTACTTGGGAGGTTGAGACAGGGGGATCGCAGGTTCGCAGCCGGCCTCAGATACTTAGCGAGGCCCTCCACAACTTAGTGAGACCCTGTTTCAAAATAAAGAATAAAAAATAGGGCTGGGGATGTAGCTTGGAGGTAGAATGCCCCTGGGTTCAATCCCCAGTACTGTAAAAAAAAAAGAAACTAGAAACTCCAGAGACTCCAAAGAGGGTTAATCATCCTAAAAAACAAAGACATATTAGAAAGAGACCCAGTTTGGAACTGAGTCAAGTGAAAGGAAAATCAAACAGCAAGAGAGGAGATTCACACATCCAGCTAAGGTCTCATGCCTGGCATATATAAAGAATGTCTTCAAAATCAAAAGCCAATAAGAATATGAAAAGTACTCAACTTTGAAAGTCATCAAGGAAATATTAAATAAAACCACTACACCCTGTAATCCCAGTACTTGGGAGGCTGAGACAGGAGGATTGCAAATTCAAGACCAGCCTGGGTAACTCAGCGAGACAATCCTGCCTCAAAATTAAAATAAAAAAATAAAATAAAAAGGGCTGAGGGGCCGGGCGTGGTGGCGCATGCTTGTAATCCCAGCATTTGGGAGGCTGAGACCGGAGGATCCGGGTTGGCAGCCAGCCTCAGCTACCTAGTGAGGCACTCTGCAACTTAGTGAGACCCGGTTTCAAAATAAAGAATAAAAAGTAGGGCTGGGGGTGTAGCTCAGAGGAAGAATGCCTCTGAGTTCAATCCCCAGTACCACAAAAAAAAAAAAAAAAAAAAGGACTGAGGGTGTAGCTCAGTGGCAGGGTGCCCCTGCACTCAATCTCTAGTACCATAAAACAAACAAGCAAACAACAACCCCCCCCCAAAAACAGCAAAAATTTTAAAATTGAAAATACCAAGAGTGGTATAGCCTGGAGCAATGAGAATCCTTATCCACCGTGGGTTGGGGTACCAATTTGTGTAACAACTTTGAAAAACCATATGGTAGTGCCAAACATATGCACATTCTGTAACAAATGATTCCAGTTCAAGGAATATAACCAATAGAAATGCAAACGTGTGCACCAAAGGATGTCTGGAGAATGCCATTATGGCATTACTCATCACAGTTAAAAAAAAACTGTAAAATAAGTTATTGGCACAGAGATCATGGGAACTGTCTTTATTTCTACAAAATATATTATGCCGGGTTTCTGATGATGTTTTATGTACCCTATAATTCCACTTATGGTTTGGTCACTAAAGTAATTGAAATGCGACAGTCTGATAATTCTTATTTTCACAAGTGGGAACATAAAATTTTTCTATCATGTTATAATTTATATCTATAGAAATAATGAAAGCGTTCTGATTCCTTTTACTGTGCCATAATCTGGGAGACATTAATCACTTTATACTGAAGTATAAATTCTGTTTCTTCTGTGAAGCTCGCTGTCACCTAAGGCTAACTAACATTAATATCTTTCCACTCCAAAATGAAATTAACCAAAATACTTGGGTTATATTCTGAAGTAGCTTGTTGTTTAGTGACTTCTTTAATAGACACAAAGTTGAAAATCAAGTTTGAAATACAGACAATCCCACTTCACCCTGTCCTGGGAGTTGAATCCAGGGCCTCACACATGCTAGGCAAGTCTTCTATCCCTGAGCTGCACCCCCAACCCTGAAATGTAATTTTTAAAAAAAAAACTGTAAAACAACCAAAGTGTCCATCAATATAAAAAATCAATAAATTGTGATATATTCATACTCTGTAGTAATGTAAGCCAATAGGCTATTACTACCACGACTATAGGAACAAATCTCACAAACATCCTGCTAAGCAAAATAAGGACATGCTGTATGATTCTCCTTTTATCGATCAAAAACAGGCAAAACTCACCTATTGTTCTACAAGTCAAGAGCATGATTTGGGAGGAAACTGGGTGTGATCGGAGGGCGAGGGAGGCTTCTGGGAGCCTGGCAGCACTCAGCTTCCCGGTCTGGAAGGTAGTCCCATGAGCACATAAACTAATGATCTGTATGTTGACAACCTCTACCCTTTTCAGTTGGCATATTTTAACTGAAAAGTTGAAAAAACAGCCACGAACTATGGGTCTTTGGATTTTCTGAGGAGAAACCACTCACTTTTCCAAAAAAGGAAACAAGAATTATTACTATTTCCAAATTACTGAGAAATCTTCTCTATTGGTATCTTTTATTAAACTCTATATTCAATCACAGGTTTGAGGCCAGCCTGTAATTTAGTGAGACTCTGTTTCAAAAAATAAAGAAAAAAAAAAAAGGGCTGTGGGTATTGCTCAGAGGTAGAATGCCCCTGAGTTCAATCTCCAGTACCCTGCCCTCCAAAAAACTATTATTTGGGAAGACTTTTAAGTGCTCAACTTATTTGCTGATGTGCCCCTTAAAGTGCTAGGCACAGACACTGTACTTGTCAGGATGAGCTAAACCAGGCCTGCGGCAACAAAGCCGAAACCTCAATGACTGAGCAACACCAGGTGACTTAGTGTTGGCTGCGCTGCTTCCTCTGTGACTTGCCCAGCCTGACAGAGCACCCACCCCTTGGAGCTTTGCCGGTCTCCGCAGCAGGGGGCAAGAGAGAGCTGGAGAGCTCAACACTACAGACTTCTCAACTCCTTGGCCAGAAGAGTCACATGGCCCCCAAACACAAGGATGCCAAGAAGTGCCAAGCCATCACACGCTGAGAACAGAAAGCCCGACTGCTCAGTAAACAGCACCCATGTTTGCACAGGGAACAAGGGTGTGTGGCTCGGGAAGCCAGCATGCGTGGCTTTAAACCCCAGAGCAGATTCACCAACCAGGCATCACCATGTCGTCTTGGAGAAGTTGCCTCGATCTCTCTGCTCCTGTTTCCTCATCCATAAGATGGAGTAGCAGTATTTACCCTGTAGGTTTGTTGTATGATTAAATGACTATTTTTATCAGTAAAGAATGCAGGGCAGCCCTAGCAA
Organism: Graphiurus murinus; assembly: GCA_004027655.1. Taxonomy (NCBI): domain Eukaryota; kingdom Metazoa; phylum Chordata; class Mammalia; order Rodentia; family Gliridae; genus Graphiurus; species Graphiurus murinus. Next base: position 6,654 of record PVLC010006101.1, on the reverse strand, counting down.
GCACTAATACCATCAGTATTGCATAACTTTCATTATTTGGAGAAGTAATTTTTTTTTGGTACTAGGGATTGAACCCCAGGGGTGTTCTATTTCTGGGTTCCATCCCCAGCCCTTTTTATTTTTTGTTTTGAGATAGGGTCTTGCTAAGTTGTGGAGGCTGGCCTCGAATTTGTGGATCCTCCCATCTCAGCCTCCCAAGTACCAGGATTACAGGTGTGCACTACTGCACCCAGTTTTTGGAAAATAATGTTAAAGGCAATAATTTATCTTTGTAATATAATTAACAAGTGGGCACTTTGGAAAATATAGCCTACAGATTCCAAAACATAGAGTAGGTACAAAATAAATAGCAGCCCTTCCTTATTAACAGAGAACCAGGACTCCCCGTCTTGTTTGACCTGGCCAATTCCTTGGCTTCTAGTTTCTTTCTTATCTCTAAATGAGGGGGCTGCACAAGTGATTTCAAAGGCTCTCCAGCACTAAAAGCTGGGAATTCTTTGCTACATGGGTCACTCAGTTGGCTGATGCACAGGTCTGCATTGTTTACTCCCTGTTCTTTGGCCATAAAGGATGATTCTCCCCTTCACATCAAGACACTCCCTACCTGTTCCAGAAGGGGAATTTACCTGGATTCTCCCCTCTGGGCAGGCCTACTGTAATACTGGGAAGGCCTCCACCTGCTGCCAGCAGACCACCAGGAAGCAGCCTGGAGAGAGGCAGGTCCCTAGTGCACTTCAAAGGAGTGTCTGCCTCCCAGGGAGAGTGGAGAGGCGGAGCCACCCACAGGGCTGCTGGCCTCCACCCAGAATGGCAGTGAGCTGCCCCCTCCTGTCCCTGGGGGAGGACTTCAGAGCCCACAGACACTCTACACACCCCTCCACTCCCATCCCAGGTGAAGACTGCACCTCGGTGCTGGAGGACAGTGACTGTCAACACAGTTTAAGGAGGGCCAAACATCCCCAGACCTTTCTGTGGGCCAGTCTGGAGTCAGGAACACAAATTTAAAATTAGAAAGATGTGCTGCAAGATTGTATGTGTGTTACTGGGGATTGAGTGTTTTACCTCCGAGCTACACCCCCCAGCCCTATTTTATTTATTTATTTATTTATTTATTTATTTATTTATTTATTTATTTATTTATTTATTTGTGGTACTGGGTTGAACCCAGGGGCATTCTATATCTGAGCTAAAGCCCCAGCCTTATTTTCTTTTCTTTCTATTTATTATTATTTTTTTTAATTTTGAAACAGTCTCACTAAGTTGCTGAGGCTGACTTGGAACCTGTGATTTTCCTGTCTCACCCTCCCAAGTCTGGGATTGCAGGTGTGTGCCATCATGCCCAGTTTCTGCAAGATTTTTTTAAAGAAAGCTTTCAGTAGAACAGTTTTAAAAAGCAGGAGCCATTCACAATATTTCAGCCTCAAGTTTTTTTTTTTTTTTTTTTTTTTTTTTTTTTTTTTTTTTTTTTTTTTTTTTTTTTTTTTTGTTGTTTGTTTGTT
>PVLC010006100.1:52550-71719 GCA_004027655.1 Graphiurus murinus | reverse complement strand
GTCTCACTAAGTTGCGGAGTGCCTCACTAGGTAGCTGAGGCTGGCCGCGAACCCGGATCCTCCGGTCTCAGCCTCCTGAATGCTGGGATTACAAGCGTACGCCACCACGCCCGGCCTCTTTCATTTCTGATTATAATAACTTATGTCTTCTTTCTTAGATAGGCTGGGTAGAAAGCTTATTGATTTTATTGGTCTTTTCAAAGAACTAAGCTTGAATTTCATTGATTTTGTTATGTTGATTTACTGGTTTTTATTTCGTTGGCTTCTTTAATTTTTATTATTTCTTCTGCTTTTCATTTAATTTATGTATGAAGGGGCTCTTAAAGATTTTGCTCAAAGTGCTCCTGTTTGACAGATAGTCTCATGATGAGGAAAAGTTGTATCACAGAGTACTTTTTTTCTTTTTGTGATACTAGGGATTGAACCCAATTTTACCTTTGAGCTACATGTCCCACCCTTTTATTTTTTATTTTGAAACAGGTTCTCACTAAGTTGCTGAGGACCTACGTTGTTGAGTCTGGCCTCATTCTTGCAATCTTTTTGCCTCAACCTCCCAAGTACTGGGAGTGCAAGAGTGCGCCACCACACCTGACTTATGGAGGATTTTTTTTTTTTAAAGGATATCGAATCCATTTGTTTAAAATGCTCACGTTCACATTTAGGTGGAATTAGATTAACAGGTCTGTGTACCTGCATATAAGCTACGTACAGGAATTAGTTTTCATTAGCTTCTTAGGTAATCCTTGGTCACAGATATTTAAAACACTGGAAAGGACCATTTAATTTCATAAATCGACATTGTGATTTATAAATAAAACCTCATGTCCATTTGATTGGTGTGTGTTAAAGGATCCTGTAAATACAGTCAGTCAAATTTTTGGACTTTTGCTACATATTGAAGTCTAAATACTGTCATTTAGAGATGTTAATTACCTTGTTATTAAATATACTACATGATGGTTATGTTGACTAAGGCAAAGACATAGGGTGTGTCTCCTTCTGTATCCTCCCCTCCCCTCCCAAATTCATCTGATTGAACTTCTATGTTTAATTCACTCCCAGTGCTGCTTCACTCTATAATTACCCACTCGGATTAGAATTTTATAATTCTGAATAGATCTTACCAAATGCATGCTGTTGCTAATGAGAACTGTTCTGGTGATCTTGATTAACTAACATCAGGGTTTTCTTCATTGGTAGGACTTGTTGAGTTTATTTCTTAAAAATCAATACTCAGTTTTATTTTTTTGTGGTCAAAGGACACTGAATTAAAGGGTAGTGTGTGTATACTAGCTTTGTAATTGACCTTTTACATAAACAAAAGGAAAAAAATAATGTGCCTTCTTTGCCTGTTTCTCTAGAAATGGGGATTGTCCTGACTACCTTCTTGCTAATATGTTTTAAGAAATATCTGTAAGCCGGGCGTGGTGGCTCATGCTTGTAATGTGGGAGGCTGAGACCGGAGGATCCAGGTTCGTGGCCAGCCTCAGCTACCTAGTGAGGCACTCCGCAACTTAGTGAGACCCTGTTTCAAAATAAAGAATAAAAAATAGGACTGGGGTATAGCTCAGAGGTAGAATGCCCCTGAGTTTAATTCCCAGTACCTCAAAAAAAAAAAAAAAAAAAGAAAGAAAGAAAGAGATATCTGTAACATTTGCATAAATCAAGAACCATTCCTTTCATTTCACATGTTTGTATCTTACTTTTCAAAAAAATTCTCAATTCTTATTAATATATCTGACATGCAAATTGTATTGTTTACATAAAATAATTCTCCATGTATTTGTTGAACAACCTGAAATAATCTTATGTCTTGCTTCCCATAATACTGATACTCATTTATCATTTATCCTTTCAGTATTAGAAGGAAAATCAACATGTTTGATGATGGAGAAAATGAAATTATTTGAATATAGTTAGTTGTTTGATGTGATAATTTAATAAGTAATGAATTATCAAACCTGCATTTTGTTTTTTGAAGTAGACGTACTTTTCCTTGTAGCATAGAGAACCTGCTTTTTTTTTTTTTTTTTTTTTAAAAAAAAGTAGATAACAGTATAAAGAGACAGGTAAACAGATTTTTAAAACTGCATTTTTAAAAACTTAGTTCTTCAGGTGCTGGGAATGTGGCCGACCGTGTTTTGGCTCAGCTCTTAACGGAAATGGACGGGATTGAACAGCTACAGAACGTGACAATTGTGGCAGCTACTAATCGTCCAGACAGGATAGACAAGGTAAGAAAGAAGGTGTTGTGAATGTTATCACACCCAAAAGGGGATCAATTGGTATTACCAATTTTGCTATTTTTTTCTTCTTGGTCAAATCATTTTGTAATTAGTTTTTTATTAGAGGATGTGAAACCAGTTCACTGTGTGCTGGTTACACGCAGCAGGGGGCACTGAAGCCTGGGGTTCCTTGTGAGCCAGTCCTCCAGGTGCAGGAGAGGGCCGCCGGGGCAGGTGCAGGCTTGACTGCTCTGCTCACTCTCCACATGCACTGTGGGTCGCTGGAAAGCAGCTTCTCCTTGGTTTTGATTCCCTGGGGCAATTAGAATCACTGGAAAGCATTGAAAGACATCTGTTTCTTTCTTTCGGTTTTTTTTTTAATGTGCTTTTCTTGGTGCATTATCATCTCACAGATATCAGAAAGATGTCTGTTTCTAACAGAGGACTGGAAAAGAACCTGGCTGCTCCGGTGGCTCCTCCCAGTCCCTGAAGCTTGCATCCCCAGCACGGTCTTCCTTTATTCTTGGGAACTACAAATAGGAAATGGGGGCAAACTGAGTTGGTCTAAGACCACCCAGCAAACTGTCCTGAAAAGGACCTCACTCTAAAGGAGATGAAGAGAACAAAGAACTCTGTGTGTGTGTGTGTGTGTGTGTGTGAGAGAGAGAGAGAGAGAGAGAGAGAGAGAGAGAGAGAGAGAGAGAGAGAGATTGCTTTCTGTTCAGCAGTAATGAAAGTATTTTGTAACTCTGTGTCTACTCACTTATTGTTGCATGAAACTTTTAGTATACTTCTGTAGAGAATTGAAGTTTTAAGATTCTTTTGTTGTTGTTGTGGGTTCCGTCTAATTTATTCTTGAGAAATTTTGAGCATTTTCATCTATGGTAAGATCCACTTTCTAGCTATTTCATCCTAGTTAGACTCAAGTTATCACCGCCATGACAACTTTATAGAAGTTCTGTCCTAACCATTGCTTTCAAAGTGTTAGAATGACAATTAACAATGGATTCTGTTTTCTTAAGAAAGTTATTTAGGTTGTGGTGTTAAATTGAGTATTACAGATGCAAAACAAACTCTTTCAAACCATTGCTACCACTTTTTCCCAAGTTATAGTTTAATAAAGGAGTTTACTAACAGGTGCTCGTTTATGCTTCATATATATTTTTCATAAGGATTTAATTTGAGAGTAAAATTTCACTCATGGACATGGACCAGTTATCCTGGTTTCAGTTGTTATCATTAGTGCCTCCTGCGTCTGACCTTTTGAGCCCAGCCCTCCCTGTGCACGTATACATATAGTTTCAGTTTTTAAAAGATGGTTTAAAAAGGATGATCCTTTTGAAACCATGAAAGGAATTTTGCTTTAGTTCAGCTAGGTGTTTTGCTGTGCGATAAAAACCCTTTGGTCAGATACAGGTAAGAAAACTTACCCTCCCTCACAGATAAAATTTTTATTTAGTACAAGCGAGGAGATTCCTGACCATTTATAGGATCTGGGTCATTGATAGCATCTCCGGAGTCCATGCAAAGGACAGGCCTGTATCTACGTGACGATTGTAGAAAGTGCTTAAGAGTCCTTGACGGTTACTTCATTTTTCCTCTAACCAGAGGTAACCAATGGTGCTGAATCTAGAAGAAAAAAAAAAAGAGTTTTTCTTTTTCATGATAAGAATATGCTGCATCTTCATGACATTTGGTTTATGGTTGCTCCCGTGGCTAAAGAACGCTAGAATTTCTGGGGTTTCCTTCTGTTCTGGCCCTAGTCTACTAGCGGTCTCGTCTGGTTTCCTAATGTTAAATGTCCTTGCTGTTAGGTACATTTCTTGAGGTAGGATTCAGGACTTTCAGTGAACTTCTCTGCATTCTTCTCAGTGAAGCTAGATGACTCAGCCTGGTTAGCGCTTATACAGGGTTTTTCTTGCCATAGAACAAACTATCACGAAACACCACCCACATACTAGCTCACGTTTCTGTAGGTCAGAGCCTGGGCCCTGCGTGACGAGGTGGGTCATTTGCTCAGAGACTAGCTCAAGGCTGAGCATGGGGCATTGGCTGGGCCGCGCTCTCGTTGGTGGGCAAGTTCTGCTTCTGAGCTCACATGGTGGGGCGGAATGCCTGTCCTTGGGATTATAGGGAGGAGGACTGAAGATGGAGTTTTCTTATTTGCTGTCTGCCAGCAGCCATGCAGCTCCTGGAGACCACCCATGTTTCTTGCCCTGCAGCCCTTGCCACTCTGAAAGCCAGCAGGGGAGACTTCAGTGCAAATGCTTCCTGACATACTTAAAACTTTTAAACCTTTTTTTTGTTGTAGTACTGTGGATTAAACCCAGGGGCATTCTACTTCTGAGCTACACTCACAGCCCAACTTTACTTTTCATTTTGAAACAGGGTCTCACTAAGTTGTGAAGCGCCTCGCTACAAGTTGCTGAGGCTGGCCACAAACCTGTGATCCTCCCGTCTCAGCCTCCCAAGTGGTGGCATTATAGGTGTGCAGCACCACACATGGCTTACTTAAAACTTTTCTTGCTAGGAAGAGCCCCGTCCTTTCAAAGACGCATCTGATCAGGTTAGGCCCAGCAATTAAAAAAAGCTCTCCAACTTAAAGTCAGCTAATGTGAGACCCTCATTATATTCGTAAAAGCCCTTTGCAATAGCACCTAAATTAGTGTTTAATTTACTCTATGGGAGAAGATGAGTGTGCAACTGGGTACCCAGATTCTGAAGCTATTCTAGAACTCTGCCTTCAGCTTCCTCCCTCCATGCCCCCTGAACTCCTTTGTGCCTCTAGGAAGCCCTTCTTAGGCTGTCTGAGGAGTGTCCCCTTTCCTCTCACACAACTGGGTGTCATCCAGCTTTTCTGAACTGTCCTGCCTCTGCAGGATCTGTTTTTTTCTCAGATACAGCATTTCTTAGCCTTGCTTTGTCCAGATGTATCGTTCTTCAAATTACACATACCACTTCCTTTCAAATGGAAAAGGCTAAATCAATTTAGACTCCTGTTTTAAAACATACATTTTTATGTTCCTTATATATGTAAGACTTTGAAAATCTGATATTCAGTACAGTGGAATTGTTGACTTACGATGTGTTGCTTACTTTTCCCTCTTTGAGACCTACTTTGAAACCCCAATCGATACATTTCACAGTGAGGGAAAATATATTGCAGTTCCCACTGGTAGAAAAGACCTTGGGAAAATTTATAAAATGAGAAAGTTATTTCAGGGCCACTTTCCAGCTTCAGATCAAATGAAGTTTTTCACAGCTCATCCTTGAAAAAAGTCTCCTACAGCTTCTACACATCAGCCTGATTTTATTCTAAAATCTACTTCTAAAAACTACTTCTTTCAACTGCATCTCATCACTTCTTGAAAGTTCTCTTAATAGCTAATCTCTTAAAATATAAATTAAGAAAAAAAAAATGTTGGTACTGGGAAGTGAACCCAGGGGCATTGTACCTCTGAGCTACACCTCCAACCCTATTTTGTTTTTTATTTGGAAACAGGGTCTTGCTACGTTGCTGAGAGCCTTGATAAGTTGCTGAGGCTGGCCTCAAACCTATGATCCTCCTGTCTCAGCCTCCCAAGTACTGAGATTACAGGTGTGTGCCACCATGCCCAGAAAAAAAAAAACGTCTTCTTAGACTAATTATTTTTCCTAACTGATAGACTCCCACAAATCCATAAAACTATGAATTTTGCATATGAATAATGTGATATTTATTTTTGTAGTGGATGGAATGTCCTTAGTATTTCTCGTCTTTGGAATTTTCAGGCTTAGGTATTTAAATTTTGAGAAGGGACAATTCTGTGTTTAGATACATATTTATGGTAGCAACTATTTGCTGAGATCAACATGTGAACAGAACTGTGTTCAATCTTCTATTAGAGTAGAGTAATAATATAATAGGATACATGATGCCCTTAATACCCAAAGTCTAATTTTTTTTTTCTTTTAAGATTGGAGAGGATTTAAGGGCTCTATAGTCTAGTGATCCTTCTGATACACTGAGCCCTGTTGTCAGATTCCTACTGGTCATTTGTCTCTCCTTTTATCGCTTATCCACAGCTCTTGAGCTGGAGCTCAAGAGACGGACGTCTCATCTTGCCCTCCTGTTAGAAAGTCCTTTGCTCTGGACCAGCAGATGTCTGTCTCCTACAGCTTCTACACATCAGCCTGATTTTATTCTAAAATCTAGGAAAGTCAGTTTTTAGCTTTCTCCTATGTAGTGCTTCCTTCCTCTTCCTCTCCCTTCTCTTCCCTTCCCTTCTGATCAGCCCCAGGGTGCGGCGTGTTCTAGGCCAGCCCTCTACCAACAAACTCTGCTCGGAAACCTCCCACGTCATTTCTGAAGACTCTTACGTGCCTTTTCTTCATCTGATCAACCAGCCCTTACTTTTTCAGACTTGGTATCTTAGATTATTTCACAAGACATTCTTATTTTGTCTTCCACATTCTCACCCTGTTTTTTTGAACGGTTGTTCATTTGGCCCCTTTTCTCTAAAATTGTGGATTTACAAGTGAGCGCGCCATGATAGGCTATGGTCTAATCAGTACGGAACTTAATAATCGGAAATCTGTGCTTCTACTAATGCAGTCAGTTACTTCAAACCTGCTATTTTATTTTGTTTCAGCCTTAAAGTGATGCTGAAGTAAGTAATTTTTTGATTACTTATCTCTAATTTGTAGTTTCATGAATTTATTTTTTGATTACTTACCTCTAGTTTTATAGCTGTAGTTTCATGAATTTGTTATAAAAGAGGTTATTATATTTTGCTGCATTGTATTATATGAGGAGTTGTATACTTTTCTTCTTTGGGCTTTTTTGCTTATATTTTTCTGGGCATAGCCTTTCCCAAATACTAGTATTTCTAGATGAATGTTTGAAAAGTGCACAGCATAGGGAAGGGGCTTCAGCATAATGTAAGCAACAAAATTGAGATGATGAGTCTGGCGGAAATGACATTGATGTTGGTAGCAAAGGAAAAAGATATCAGGAACCAGCATGGCGTATGCAGAAAGTGGTAGAACAGCCTGGAGCTGACAGAGAAGCACAGGCGGTGGGAGGGTGCGGGTGCAGTGGGGTACGGATACAGATGGGGGCGGGGGTCTGAGTTTCTAATTCCAGCTCTGTGGCTCCCAAAGGGCGCTCTTCAGCATGAGTCAGGCTCTTGGGTTTCTGCGCCTCTCACAGTGATACTCGGTCACCCCCTGTGTCATTCAGGGTCTACAGTTTTCTTACTTTGTGACAGAGACGATAATAGAGTTTCCAGATGCCACCTAACAGGATGCCGTTTACCAAGTAGGCGTTTGTTTCCTGGGTTGTTTGTTTTGTTTTCATTTCAGGCGCTACCTTCCCGAACTAACTTGTTCTTGTAAAGTTCCTTTCTTGAAGCAGGTCGTAAAGCAAGCAGATGCTATCCAAGTGTACAACCATGTGATTTTCAGAAAAAGGGGAAAGGCCATAAATCAGCCTTAAGGCCGTTGTTGTGTAATAAAAATTTTGGTTGACAGTTGATGAACACCTTGAGTTTTTAATTTAAAATTTATTACTCTTTGAAAAAGGAAAACTTGTTGAGCTGCATATTTTCACCCTTTTACATATGTCTGAGCCGGGCATGATGGTGCACGCCTCTAATCCCAGTACTTGGAAGGCTGAGACAGGAGGATCACAGGTTCGAGGCCAGCCTCAGCAACTTAGCAAGGCCCTCCGCAACTTAGTGAGACCTGTTTCAAAGTAAAAAAAAGAAAGAAAGAAAAAAAAAGATCTGGGTTTGTAGCTCCTATGTAGAAATACCCCTACGAGCTGTATCCCCAACCCTATTATATTTTTATTTGGAAACAGAGTCTCCAGGTTGCTGAGAGTCTCACTACTTGCTGAGGCTGCCCATGGACCTATGATTCTCCAGTCTCAGCCTCCCAAATACTGAGATTATAAGCATGTATCATGATGTCCATCTTATTTTATTCTTTTTTAAATTTTGAAACAGCAGCTCCCTAAGTTGCTGAGGCTGTCCTCAAACCTGCGATCCTCCTGTCTCAGCCTCCCAAGCACTGGGATCACAGGCCTGTTCCACCATGCCCAGCTTGATGACAATTTTTAAATTTTGTAGAGCGAATTAACAGTGCCACCTTTGGGCCTGCCATTCTTTCTGTGTGTATTTGGAAGGGGTGTGGTAAAGTATCGAGGGTAAGGGGAACATAATAAAGGAAAACTCTGTGTTATCTTTCTTTACAATATTCATAATCCTTTCTTTACAGTGTGTATAATCTAATTTTAATACATGTAAATTTTAATGCATTGTAATCATTAAACACGAGTAGTCTAAACTCCTTGATCCGCAGTACTGTAGTGACGTATGCAGCAGAACAGATTTGAGAAAGTGGCTCTTGGCTCCATCTTCTCTGTTGTCTGTTCAACAATGAATTTGGCACTGCAGTTTCTCTTCCATGCCACAAGGTGGCGGTGCTCACCTGGAATGCTTTGAGTACAGGTCCTAGGGTCTTTGCAGGTTCCCCTCCATCTATGGAACACCCTTAGGACAGGAGAAGAACTAGCTTTGCTTCCAAAAGTAATAGCTGAAATTTGTGTGAGCGTATAATTTACTTAAAAATAATGATTTCAAGGAACTGTGCAAGATTAGTACTGCTGTGTGTGTGTTTTCTCTTTAAAAATTAATGTGAACTGTCAACCTGTGTAGTAGGTTACTCACTGTTTGAGTGAAGTTATAGAGTTTTTTCAGTTTTTAAATAAAAAGTTGCAGAGACCATTTAAATAAGTGTTTATAACAACTTTCTTCATAGTAATTTAAGCAACCTAAGTATCTACCATCTGATGAATTGATAAATTGTGGCATGTGCATGCATTGAAATGCTATTCATCTATAAAAAGGAATAAAACAGGCATATATGCAAAATATGGATGAAATTTGAAAGCGTTATGCTAAATAGAAGAAGCTAGACATGAAAGGCTATACAGTGCATTGATTCCACTTAGTTGACACTCTGGAAAACTCAGGGCTACACAGTCAGAGGTCAGTGTGGTACTTGGGAAATTGACCATAAAGTTGCATGAAGAAATATTTCAGGATGACAGAACTTATATCTTCATTGTGGTGGTAATTACAGGACTATGTATACATGTCAAAACAAGTACTTTAAAACTAAAAAAAAAAAAAAAAGTAAAATTTACAATATATAAAATTTACCTTGGTAAACTTGACCATGAAAAAAGCACATTTGGGCCAGGCATGGTGGTACATGCCTGTAATCCCAGTATTTAAAAAGCTAAGACAGAAGGATCGCAGGTTCAAGGACAGCCTCAGCAATACAGTGAGACTCTCAGCAACCTAGCTGGACCCTGTTTCAAAAACAAAAAATTTAAAAAAAGGACTGGGAGTGTAGGTTGGAGGTAGAATGCCCTTGGATTCAATCCCCAGTACCATAAATAAATAAAGCATACTTGAAATAAATTTATTTATTGAGAATGCAAAGGAAAATGTTGCTTTTATTTTAGGAATGATTTCTGACTTGGAGGTGATGCTTCCTACTTCTCACCGCTTCCCAGCATTTGCTGATATTTATTTTGAATTCGTGGTGATGTAACTATTTGGGTGAACTGTTTATTTATTGACTTACATTGAGTCATTGGTCAAGTATCTGTTTTATGGGCCATGCAATGTGCTAAGTGAGAAAGAGGTAAAAACATACACACCTAACAAAAATGTTTGACTTTCTTTTTTATTACCAATTATAATACAGCTTGCAAAAATCTAATTGTAATTATAAGAGATTTCACTTATCTGAAGCAATAATAATACGTATCTTCTTAGGAAAAGACCGCATCATTTATATGATACCCTGGAGATTCTTCAGTCCATTTTCTTTCTGATTCTTCCAATCCCTTCTTCCCTCCTTTTTTCTGTAGTATTAATTATCAGACAGCCAGCCTCTTTACAGTACTTAGTACCATCTTCTTCCACTGCTCCCATTGAGCAAAGATTCCTGTCTGTCCTGTTCATCAGTCTGTCTGTGATACCTTAAAAACACACAGTAGCAGTTAGTATGCATGAGATCTGACTTCTCTGTCCTTCTCCTTAGCTACTGTATGGCATTTGGAGGACATCCACCTTTTCACATGTTAGCTATAACTTTGCTGAGTCAAAATGCAAGTAATTTGCTGAGCTACATTATCCCTGTTTTTTATGTCCCTCATTGGGAAAATTAATATTTTCTTTTAAGCCCTCACTTTATCATCAGTTGTATATTATACATGTAGTTTTTTTTGAGGGGGGGTGTTTTCAGTACAGGAGTTTTAGTAGTTTGGAAATATATTTACTGAATGGAGAGATGCGCACTAAGATTAAAGCTGTGTCTGCTGCTCTGATGGCCGTGAGGAAGTGATATGAATGAGAGTTTACTCACCGTCGAGTAAAGCAACTTCTCCTAGAACTTCTTTTTCACTTATACTTGTGACCATGTTTTGGTAATAGCTGATTCCTCAGCTTACAAAGTTGGCAAGGAGAGCAGTATTCTGCAACCAGGTTCTCATGAGTTGATATTTCATGATCCAATTTGTGGCCTAAATGTTTTTATAAGCAGCAAGGATTTTTTTTTCATGGAAAATAAGTAAAACTGCTGTCCAGACAAAACTCAGCTGCACATGTTGGATATTATAGGTAGATTTACAGAGAATTCGTATTATGTTCTTTTATGCATTTCATGAAAAGGTTTTTCCTTAGGTGTTATATTTTAAACAAAAAATAAAATACAAAATGAATGTATGAGGAACATCACAAAAATTCATAAATGCTACTCTGAGATAATAATGATTATTGCCACTTTTATCTGAGCATTTACAGTGTACAGCACTACACAGTGCCTTAGCTATAGTTCTCCCAACAATGCTGCAAAGTTGTATTTCTTTTTAGATCATGAGGATGAGAAAATTGCTGCTAAGAGAGATTCACTTGCTCACCTTGAATCAGGAACTAATCAGTAATGGAGTACTGTAAAGCAAGACTTCCTTCTCTAAACACCATTTTCTTTATCCTGTAGCATGCTGGTTTCTCATGCATTGCTATGATTACCATCAAGATGATTATACTTCATTTAAAAATTATACATTTTATAAAATTTATGCTATATAATTTTTAAATTAAACATTTTCATGATGTGCCATGCTTCTGAATACCTGAAAAGAGTGTTATACAGACAGGATGATTTGCTAATTCCAGGGAGTGATAGATACCTCCTTATTTGTCATTTTGAAGTGATATTTCACCTTACTGGTCCCTTACAGACCTTTTACTGGGTCTTTATGACACATCCACATAACCGTCAAAATAACTTTTTGTTTGCTTAAAATAATGTCTCAGAAAATTTTAAATAAACTTCATGAAATGCCTTTAATGCCTGCATTTTCAGCCTCACAGATGTAACTTCTCCCTTTTATAATAGATTATACAGTCAGATAAGAATAAAATATCAACTATGGTAATATAGTATAGATGTTTTGCCCATATTTAAACATTATACAGAGCTTTTGTTATCCTAATAATTATCAAGCAGAAGACCTATGAACACTGTTCATGAATCCCAAAGTTTGCCCTAAATTATTATCTGATGAGTGTGTTACTGAATGTGAATGAATAAAGGATTTTAGAGCTCTGGCCCCCAAGGCCCTTTACAGACTCTCTTGGTATATTCTTTCTTTCAAAGCTTTGGAAGTAGTAAATTAAAAGATAGCTTTATGTTGGTATAAGTTACTTCCTATAATTGCCAAAGAGAAATTACAGTATCCTCCAAAAGCCAAGGAAATAAAGAAAAGGAAACAAAAAGAGTTGATGAGCTAAATTAGTTTTTTGTGTTATGTGAACCTCAGACTGTTGAGATTAAAACCCAGGGGGGGACGCAGACTCCTGAATGACTGATTTTCATGTCTGTCATGTTGGCACTCAGCAGTAAATGTGACCAAGATGGTTCCTGCTGTAAGGGGGGCGGGGGCGTGAGGGCGACTTTTTAATGGTTCCTATTTGTGTATTACACTTAAGTCTTATAAAACTTTTACTTCCATCTTTCAAATATCAATTTCTCTTCCTTCGGACAGAATGGGAACCTGGAATTAATTTTTCTGAATGGTTGGCTAAAAGTACAAAATGTGAACGGTAGAAAACTAAAGATAAAAGTTTTTTTTTCCTTTTCTACTTTTTATCTGATTTCTAAGCATAAACATTTTTTCTTGTTTCTAGAGTTTAAAGGTCCTTCTTTTAGTATCCTCAGGACACAAAAGCGTTGTTTAATTTTTCTGGTGTGCTTTTTCCCTCTTATAGTTTTATTTTTGCCAAAATGAATTTTCTATTTAATTTTTTTTGGTGAAGGGTCCTGGGGATTGAATCCAGGGGCATTCTACCTCCAAGCAACACCCCTGGCCCTTTTTAGTTTCTATTTTGTATCAGAGTCTCACCAAGTTGCTGAGGCTGGCCTCAAACTGAGATCCTCCTGTCTCAGCTTCCCAAATACTGGGATTACAGGTGTGTGCCACAATGCCATGATGCTGTTTAATTCTGATGAAGTCAATTCTATATGAAATCTTCAAACTCTTTATTTGTTGTATTTGGGGGATAATTTGAAAATAGATACAGAAGGCTTGTACATAGATGACCACTAGCTGTACATAAATGGTTTGCAACCAATTTAATATAGCTATAAGGGGTAGTGGGGAGTTATTCACATACTGTATTTCACATATTTATAAATATTTCATGATTATTATTGACTTTTTTCTGTTATGTGTTTGAATTTCAATGAATTAAGGCTCTGTATAGATACTGTATGCATTCTCTTGTGTTTATTTTCATTGGTTTGCATTTGATGTACTCTACACATAAATATATACTTCAAAAGATGGTCTTTCCAGAAGCTTTGCTTGCAGTCTTTGTTGGGAAGAAGATGAAGATGGATGGTGAGGGTTGCTTGCTTTCCTGTTTGTCGTTTTTTCCAGACAAATCCATGGAGACAGGCTGCCGATAGGCTAGGAGAAAAAGAACAAAAACAAATACAGCACTTTGGCCTGGAACTGAATTGTATTATCTGTGCTGTCAGCTAGAGCCTGTGTGCACTTACCCAGACAATCTCCGGGGGATTAAAACCTCCCAGTGCATTAGTGATAGCCCTTATTATGCTGCAGCCTTATATCCAGTTTTTAAAAAACTCTAGCTATAAACAGTTTTTAACAGCTTGCAAAAATCTTCACCAGTTCAGCCTTTAGGAAGAGCAATTGTGCTGATGAGTCAAACCAGGGCTGTCAGTAACTAAGCAACGCAGATCACTTGAACTTTATTATATATATCTCCCACATTCCCCAGCATCATCACCGATAGGAATGGATTATATTGTGTCATCTGCGTTAAAGGCGAGGAGGAAAAAACAGGATGTACAGTGGTTGGTGTGCTGGCAATTCAAGAGTTACTTTGAGGACATTCCTCTTTTTAAAAAGTGATAAGGAGTTGGACTCTGCATGCATGTTGAGAAGGATAGAATTATAGAAACAACAACAAAATCCCCAAAGACACTGTGAAAAGAACATAAACTATTAGAACCAGTTTCCACCTCAAACAGTGAAAGTCTCTGCTACCCAGGAAGCCAATTACCTATTCTTTTCTTAAGGCTTTTTAATAATTGGGATTTAACAACCTCATTCTAAAGCAGTGACTCCCAACCTGGCCATTTTAAATGCTCCTTGGCCCCCAGATGTTCTGGTTGTCACACTGGGATGATATTGGCATCCAGGGGCAAAGGCCAGGGAGGGGTTGATTTGTTACCCTGAAAGGCACAGAAGTGCACTCACCCCAACAAAATGTTATTTAGCTGCAAATTTCAGTGCTGCCCAGGTAAAGAAACCCCATTTTCAGGTATGGATTCTTTTTTTTTCGGTACTGGGGATAGAACCTGTGGGTATTCTACCTCCGAGCTACAGCTGCAGCCCCATTTTTTATTCTTTATTTTTTGAAACAGGGTCTCACTAAGGTGCGGAGGGCCTCACCAAGCAGTTGAGGCTGGCTGCAAACCCGGATCCTCCAGTCTCAGCCTCCCAAATGCTGCGATTACAAGTGTGCACCACCACGCCCGGCTTCAAGTATGGCTTCTTATCTTGATGAATGTATAAATAGATTAATGTATAAATAGCCCACTGATGTTTACAGTGTTCCATAGGGTGGCTTTGCTCTGTTTGAATTGCTAATAGAAGAGAAGCTTTAGACACAGATTTGGGGATTTATGGACGCAGGAAACCTAAATATTCTTGGGAAAATGGTCTTGGAGATCTGGTAATCTCATGATACAGAGAAATGGATGATAATCCTACTTTGTCATAAAAGGACACATGTTTTATGTTATTTTTTCCCCCTTCATAGATATAATAGGAAGCTTCCATGTAGTAGAAATGAGGTTGTACAGAATTATTTCTATTTGGGTGTATTAAATCATTTGAGTAATAAAAACAATCACAATATCTAAAGTTATCTTGGCAGGATATTCATCAGTTTGAGCTCTGGATTTATTTCTTAGATGTGACTATTTGTTTAATGTCTAGTCTTTAGTTAACATATGTGGAAAATAAGTAGGTTATTTTAAATATGTCATATGGGTAATTGCTAATTTGTATTGACATTAAATTCTTCTAACCTTTAACTCCTCGCTCTGAACCTCAGCATAAGGTGTAGGCGTCCCTGGTTCATGTCACAAGTGGACTTATTGACTCTTCGTCCTCAGCGCATTCTCCTCAGTCACAGATTGGCAGGAGAGGCCTGTATATGTCACCACACACGTACAAACACACATGCATCAGTGACATAGTGCTAGGAGAGTTAGGGACTCAGAAAGTGTTTATATTGCCTTCTAAAGATTTAGGTTCAGGTCTTGGGGAGCTGCCATACCAAGCACAGCCACTAGGGTTCCTGAACTTAGTACCTGGGGTAGAGGATCTCGCCTCCAAAGAGATTTAAGAGTATTCTACCCAGCATGCCAAACAAACACAGGAGAATTCATTGAAATCATCTTTTTAAAGCAGGGCGTGGTGGTCCACACTTGTGATCCCAGTACTTGGGAGGCTGAGACAGGAGGATCTGGGTTTGCAGCCAGCCTCAACTACTTAGTGAGGCCCTCCACAACTTAGTGAGACCCTATTTCAAAATAAAGTATAAAAGAATAGGACTAGCCCATAGGTAGAATGCCCCTAGGTGAAAAAAAAAAAAAAAAAGAAATCATCTTTTTATTCCTGCTATGTAAAAAATTGCAGTTGATCTCATGTTTTTAAGCAATTATGTTATCTGCACTGCTACCTACACGCCATTTATTAACTGAAGGCATGTTGTGAATGAGTTCTGTTTCCTGTAACAGGGAAGAGTGTGACCAAAGGGAGCTTATAGAGTCCCAAGTCTGAGCGAGTCACTTCACCGCTGTTTATGTGTTTAAGAAGATGTCTCCTTGGTGGAGACAGACAGATGGGAGATCTGTATCCTATCACCACCAGAAGGGCATTTTTAGGTTTATTTTCTTCTTTTCTGGGCCAGCCTGAACCATGCAGTTAGAGTAGTGAAAACTACAGCAAGAAATTTGATATCAGAGGTGTGAAGCTTACAAAGTTTGATGATCTCTTAGGAACTAGAGTATATAAAATGAATTGTCTCACTGATAAGAGGAAGCAAAGTAATCAGTGTTATCCTATATTCTGCAACTGCTTTTATTATTATTTTTTTTTCATTTTAAGGAATGTTTTACTAAGATGGTATTTGAATAGATAATGAATATTATGATTCAAAGATCAAAACTGCACAAAGATACATGGTAATACCTTGCTCTCTCATGTTTCCCTCACCTCATTTTTATTAGTCTCTTATTTCTCCTGACAATGTTGGTTTTAATACAAGCCTGTGTATACAGAGAGAGAGAGAGTGAGAGATAGACAGACAAACATACAAAACTCTCTCTCTCTGAATTTATAAAAGGTAGGAAACTGCATAAAGTGCTCTGCACTTTGCTTCTGCCATCTAGTCTTGTCTCTTCTCAGTATATGGGATTTTTCCTCTTCCTTTTGTAGGATGGTGGGTGTGGAGCTAAAATAGTCATTCAGCCGGACTTCTATCGTGGCACACTTCGACTGCTGCTAGTGTTTGGCTGTTGTAGCAGTAGTACAGCGAGGAGCCTTGGTCCAGGGCTCTGAGTGCTTGAGCAGGTGTACTGCAGGAGTGAGCTTGCTGCGCTGAGGGCACATGCATTTGTCATCTTGTTGGATGTGGCCATATTTCATCCATAGTAGCTCCCATCTTGTGCTTTCACCCATCATGTCCAGGCGGCAGGATTTCGTGATTTTAATTTTAACATGAAGCACAGATATACATTGATTTGTCACTTACTGGTTTTAGAATAATGGCTAATGGGACTTACACATTATATTTTATATAAGCCATATTGTATTGATTTCAGTGTGTGTTTGCTTCTATAAGTTAAAATGAAAAATTAAGAGCCAGGCATGTTGGTGCACACTTGTCATCCCAGTACTTGGGAGGCTGAGGATCGCAGGTTCGCGGCCAGCCTCAGCAACTTGTGAAGCCCTCTGCAACTTAGTGAGACCCTGTTTCAAAATAAAGAATACAGTAGAGCTAGGGGTGAGCCTGGAGATAGAATGCCCCTGGCTTCAATTCCCAGTATGGCCTTCCTTCCACAGTAGGAATTACTCCTCTATGGCTAATTTTCGTACACCAAATTATAATTATTTTACTCACCTTTATTAGATCTTTCCTGAGTATCTGACTTTGTTTTCTTACAAATAGTGGTGTTCTTTTAATAGTCATTTTATTGGCTTATGTACTTTATTTACATCACATAATTTCAATATTAAATAATTTGTAAACGTAGAATTTTTGTCTGGTTTTTTTTTTTGTCCTGGTGGTACTGGTACTATCTGGCACTACCTCAGCCTCCTCCTATGCACTAGGCTAACAGCCTGTACCACCACACCCAGCCTAAGTCATGTTTTGTTCAACACTGTGTCACCATGCTTATTATGGTGTCCAGCTATATTAAGTGCTTCACAAACACAACTTGAATGAAGAGAAGAAAGAAAAGTGGCAGTATAGAAACTGACTACTCTCACTCTTGGCACTCACTCAGGACAAGAAGCAAAGGCGGGAGGCTGGGGACCGCCCTGGGGACGGCCGAAGCAGGCGAGCTCAGCCAGGATATTCAGCCTACCGTGGCCGAAGAGTCTAGGAAGTAGTGGACCTTGCTCTCCAGTGTCCCGGCTTCCTCTCATTACACATAAAAAGTTAAGGTAAAATAGAATAGTGGGAGCAGGGTCCATTTGACTCCTTATTTGGCTCTCATTTTCCAACTTGTTTATTCTTGAAAATCAAAGCATTTCCTGCCAGAAGTGCTGGGCTAGGAGTGCTGGGGTTTACAGAGCTTTAGACCAGATTATAACGATGAAGGTTCAGTGGCCATACTTTTGGGTTTTGAGGCTATAATTATGAGATATTTATCTCCAGTGACCAGTAATTTTCATCTTTTGCACGCTCACAGAAGGTATCAACTCTGACCAGCCATTTCCGCTTTGTCTTAGTCATTTTGAGGAGTGATCAAGGCAATGGAGACGGAGCCTACAAATTAACCACTTCTGTTGAGGAAGCAGCCCAGAGCATTTGAATTTCTACATGGAGTCATTAACACAGTTTCCAGATTATATCATTATATCGTCTTCCTTTGCCTTTTCTAACATCATCTGTCTTGCCCTTGCCCCCTCCCCCCAAAAAAAAAACTAAGAAAAAGCCGGAATTAGGAGCTAATAAGAAAGCTTCAGTGTACCAGTGATATTTTTGTCTTATTATTAACCAATAAAAAAATTCATATCATATGAGTTTACTATTCTTTCAGTTTATATTGCATGCCGTATTTTTCTCATTACGTGTGATGAAGGACTCTATCGGGGGACGGTTTCTCTGCTCAGGAGCCGGGAGAACCCCGTGGTTGCCTCACCCCATCTAGCTCTTGATTCTGGCTTCTTTACTTTACAAAAGCTTTCCCCCACAGCCTCTTACAGTCATGAGTTGTTTCACTCACAGTTGTCTTCTGGTACTCACATGCCCTGCACGGCTCCATCGATTAGTTCCTCCAGGCTGTTGCTTATTGGATGGCTTCCTTTCATCAAAGGCCGTTCATTCTCCTCACTTCTCAGCTCTCAGTCCCAACGCCCCTCCCCCCACACCCCTTCTCCTTTCCTTTCCTTTTCTTTAGTGGCATGGGGGGTTGAACCCAGAGGCATTCTACTTCTGAGCTACACCACCAGCCCCATTTTATTTTTTATTTTGAAACAAGGTCTCACCATTTTGTTTTTTATTTTATTTTGAAACAGGGTCTTGCTATGTTGCTGAGGGCCTCACTAAGTTGCTAAGGCTGGCCTCGAACCTACAATCCTCCTGTTTCAGCCTCCAAAGTACTGGGATTACAAGTGTGCTCCACCACACCCAGCCTGTCCCAGTCTTCACAACTTTTGGGTGAAGTTTTTGTTTGGGGGCTTTTTTTGTTTGTTTGTTATTTTTTACTAGTTTGGCTCAGCCAGTTTCTTTCTCGAGCTTACTTCTCTTTCATACCACTTAATTTAGTTCTTGATTTTTTTTTTTCCAGTAGTTTGACTCATAGATTTTTTCCTATCCATCTGATAACTTGAGTCTTGAGGTCAGAAAGATCAAATCATTTTTTTTTTTTTTTTTTTTTTGCGGTACCAGGGATTGAACTCAGAGGCATTCTACCTCCGAGCTACACCCCCAGCCCTATTTTTTATTCTTTATTTTGAAACCAGGTCTCGCTAAGTTGCGGAGTGCCTCACTAGGTAGCTGAGGCTAGCCGCGAACCCGGATCCTCCGGTCTCAGCCTCCCGAATGCTGGGATTAC
>PVLC010006100.1:0-52450 GCA_004027655.1 Graphiurus murinus | reverse complement strand
GATCAAATCATTTTTTATGACGTTCAGATAACAGATGTTCCATGAGTGTTTGTCCATTGAATGAAAATAAGACAAAGATTCTCATGGAGTCTACAGTAAAATCAGTATCTGAGTAGAAGTTAATATTTTCAAATTATAATATTAGGTTTTTCAAGCCAGCTTTTATCATTGTAAATATTTTGTATCAGCAGAGGGCAGTCAAACCAAAGTTTTTTTCTGCTGTCTTATGAAAAAGTAAAGTTTTATTTTTATAATACTCAGCACAATGACCATACTTTATAATCCAGTTATAAATGAAGTTCAAGACTCTTCAATTGGCAGGTCTATGTATGTAGCTGCATTAAATATGTTTAGCTATGGAAGGTAAACAGGGTTTTTTTTTATTTCTTTTTTTATTAAAAAATTGAAGTTGACTTTAAAACATAAAATGCTTTGTTTTTTATTTATTGTGTTTTTTTTTTCCAATGGGTCGTCATTTGACATAGAAATTTGTTTTTCTGCCTCAGAAGCAGTATTTCTATTAAATTTACTTTTGTTAATTCGGCTATTTTTTTCATTAAAAATATTAACTTTTACAGGATGTATTTTCCCCCTATGAATTTGAGAATAATTTGTTTTTAGTAGTGGCTATAGTATAACACTAACCAAAACATAGTTTGCAAATTCTAACAGTTTTATGTAGTTTTTCTTCCAAAACTTTTTCTCTAGCCAGCTGCAAACAACTAGAGACCTGTGTTTCTAGATTTCTCATTTTCACCTTCTTCTGGAGGTTAACCTACTGCTTACTGAGGGAGAAATACAGTTTATACTAAACAGTGTTTAACATACACTGAAGGTATTACTGTATTTCCTGTTTTGTGTTCACAATAAGGAGATTCTGAAAAACTGCCTTTGTATAAACACTTGGCTGACATTCCAGACAAGTATAATCTTGTCTGTTGGTAGGCAGGAAAGACTGATGTCCTGGAATGCTGCTGAGAAGGAAATCTCTTTGTGTTCCACAAATGATACCTCTAAACCTTTTAAGAATATAATTTAAAAATGACAGCTCTGTATTTGCTTTTCCTTCCGTTTATGAACTTTGCATGCATTTAGTTCAGAAATGCCTTTAGCTGGAAAAAAAAAATCCATTGTGTCTGAAAAAAGAAAGCATCTTCCTGTAGTTTGCTGGAAATTATTGGTAGAAATGTCATAGGGTAAACTTAAAAACAAATTTACTAAGTAATTATTATATTTTGTTCTCAGAGCTTAATCTTTTTTTCTGATACTTGAATCAGGCTTTTGATAATTCACTCCCATCTAAAACTTTTACTGAAGAAATGATCAGGGAAGATTGTTTTTAAAACACATTATGTTTTTAAAAATTTAGATTTGGAGGGAGTTTTGGTGTTCTTGTTATTTTATTCTTTAATGTGAGCCATTAAAATACATAAAAAAACTGTAACTTTAACCTTGACTATGCTAATGAGTGGATTTCTGCATACTTAATTGTGATAGCTGATAATTCACTTAAAATTGTACTTAAGTTTTTGTTCAGTGACTAAAAACATGGTTATGATTAATTAATTGCCGGGATGGGTATCGTAGACTAGACCCATGTCTAATTTCTAGGTCAGTGGTTCTTTTTGTCCTCCTTGCCCCTTTCTCCCATCATTGGCACACCTCACTGTTTAACAGTAATTCTGTACTTCAGCCCAAGTGCTAAAACCCATCAAAATGGAGAGTGCTATATAAGCATAGCCAAACAAAAGATTTTGAAATGCTATTGGTAACTTCTCCACTTTAAAAAAGTATTACATGCTTTTTATGATCGGATAATTCTTTTGTTATTAGTGTATACATTAGTTATAGTTAATAATTAGTATATTCATAGTATACCCCTCATTTACACACTTGCTTTAAAAGGTGTTGAACATTATTCTTCATAGATGCCCGTTCTCAGAAATCTGCTGTCGTGAATTCTGAAATACCCAGGCTGCTGCATCTTGAATTCACATCTTTTAAAACAATTTAAGACAACCAAGTTACTAACATGGTGATTCTATGGTATTAGAAATCCAGATTCCTTCTATCTTTAGACCACATAGTAAAAAAGAAAAAAAAAATCTGACTGTCATTTCAACTGGGATCTTATTCAAGTCAACAGGAATGAGGGAATGAGGTCATAAAGAATTTATTCCCTCCCTTTCCTACTACAGCCCATAAATACATTATTTATTTCTTACTGATTAATCTTAGCTACAGAATTGCTATTCAGCTATAAGAGAGGCTGCAAATAAATAAACATATCCTCTATTTTGAGTGGCTAGGTGTACAGTTTGAATTCAGAGATTTTATTACTAAAGGAAAAAGAGAAAAGCAATTAGGTCTGCCATTACCTGTTAGCAATGTTCACTGTCACTGTACAATTCTTCCTCTCACTTTGTTTTACATGTCACAATAGTTATTAATTTGTTCCATTTCTCTGTCCTCTCTTGAATAAGGATTCATTTTTATTCTCCTCAGCCTAACCATAAAGTATTACAGTTCGTCAAGGCTGGGCACAGGACCCTTCTTCTTTCTTCTCTGTCCATGGGAAATTTCAGTCTCATCCAGATCCATGCTTTTGTTGTCAGCCGTGATTCAGAACCTGATTCAGCTCAGACTTCTGCTCTAACCTCTTCAACTAAGCATCCACTCGATGTCTCTAAGACAGTAGAAATTTAGCAGATCCAACTGATGCTTTAAGAATCATGTGTGTGTATAATCTTCTTAACAACTTTAAGGAAGAAATGCTATTGCTATTCTTGATCTTACACAAGAGGAACTAAGGAACAGAACACGTGACCAAGGTCACAGAGCTGGTAACTGAATTTTGTGAGTTTCGAAAAATGGACCAAAGTGTTTTAACCACCACCATAATCATATTTTTTTATTTACTCAAGAAAAATTCATACTGCTACCCTCTTTCCGTCTGCCCATGCCAGCTACTGATCTGTCCCTGTACAATTGCCATTTCTCAAATGTCAGATACGGGTAATTATTGAGCATACAATCTTTTGAAAATGGCCTCCTTTGCTTATGTTTTGAGATTGATCCATGTCAGTGGTTTGTTCTGGTTTTATTGCTGGGTAGTTTTCCACTGTATGGATGCAATACGGTTTGTTCATCCGTGCATTTAGTTTGCTTATCCATGTTGAAGGACATTTTAGATTGCTTCCAGTTATGCTATGAAGAATGCTACTATAAATATTCATGAGCAGGATTTTGTGTGAACTTAAGTTTTCATCTCTAGAATCATTCTAGGAGTAGAACTGCTGAGTCATAGAGTAATTAACTGCATGCTTAACTTTTATAAGAAACTGCTATACTGCTTTCCAGATTACATAAACTCTATTGCATTTCCACCAACAATATATGAGGGTTTCAAGCACTCTGCATACTTGCTAGCACTTAGGATTCTCCATTTTTTAAAATTTATTTGTATAGTTGGTCCTTTTGTCAAATCACATTGTCTTGATTATTTTAGCTCTATTGTAAGAACTAAAATGAGGCCATGTGTGTCTTCCTACTTTGCTCTTCATTTTCAAGATTCATTCTGTTCCAGTTTATTTGCTTTTCCATATAAAATTTAGAACCACATTGTTGATATCTTTGATAATCCAGCTGGGATTTTTTTGAATTTTTGGAGAATTTACAACTTAACACTGCATCTCCAGTCCTGAACATTGTCCATTTATTTAGGTGATCCTCCATTTCACTGTTTTATAGTTTGTAACATAGAGGCCCTGCACATATCTTAAGTAATTACATTTGAAGTGTTACATATGATATTGTTTATTTTTATTTTGACTTCTAATTGTTTATTTTTAGTATACAGAAATATGGTTGAGTTTTGTGTGTTGGCCAGCTTTGCATAACATTCCCTAGTTCCATTTATTTTTCTGCAAATGACATAATTTTGTTCTTCGTTATGGCTAAGTAAAATTCCCTTGTGTATCTATACCATATTTTTTTATCCATTCATCTATTGATGAATACCTAGGTTGGTTCCATAACTTGGCTCTTGTGAATTGTGCTGCTATAAATAGGGGTATGTAGCCGGGCGTGGTGGCGCACGCTTGTAATCCCAGCATTCGGGAGGCTGAGACCAGAGGATCCGGGTTCAAGGCCAGCCTCGGCTACCTAGTGAGGCACTCTGCAACTTAGTGAGACTCGGTTTCAAAATAAAGAATACAAAATAGGGCCGGGGGTATAGCTCGGAGGTAGAATGCCCCTGAGTTCAATCCCCAGTACTGAAAAAAAAAAAAAAAAAAAATAGGGGTATGTACGAATCACTCTGATATTCTGACCTACCTCTTTTGGTGAGCGACCAGACAGTGGCATACTTGGGTCATGTGGTGGTTCTATGTCTAGTCTTCTGAGAAACCTCCAACTGATCTCCGTAGTGTTTGTGCTAATTTACAATCTCACCAACAGCGTAAGAGTTCCTATGCCCCCATTTCCTCGCCAGCCCCCACCCTTGGACCTGTCTGCATAGCCTCGCACAGGCTTTGGGGTGCACATTCCAGATCCCAACCTTAATGGCAGGTTTAAGAGAGATTTAAGACTCAGCATTTTAAAGAGCATTGTGAAGCCACAGGAATGAATTATATCTTTCAGGATAAGTGTGTGGTAGCTAAAAAAACCAAAAAACAAAAAACAAAAAACTCAGGTGCATGAGAACACTTAAAGGTGGGCAGAAGAGGAATTCATCAAGGGTTCTGAGGAGAGGGAATCAGAAAGAAAAACAAGGAGAATCCCAAAGGAGGTCGAGTCCTGAGACTCCAGTGAGCGGGCTAGTGACAGGGAGGTGACAGGAAGTGAGTATAGTAACGCTTCCAGCTAGTCTAGCTACATGAAGAAGAGGAGAAAGTGTGGTGGTAATTGTTCAGAAGGCAAAAGAAGTTATCTAGATGGAAGAGTCTGAAGATTCAAAAGAAGTAGACTACATTAAACTAGAGTTTGTAAGTTTGTTGATGTGAAGAAATTAAAAGATTTTTAGTTTCTTGTCTTTTATTTGCTCTGTTACAAGAAAACAAGGTCAACTATTGAGAAAATGTTGTTGAAATTTTTCTCTGTCAGACCATTGTGTTATTGGGACAGAGCTCTGTCATGGGGAGGAAAGGGAATTCAACTGGATGTTAAGCAGTGTTTCTCAGACTTTTTTTCTTTCTCTAATAAAAAAAAAAAAAGTTAGCTACAGACTATTCAGTAGGTCTTCACAACTTACTCATCTTACAACTGAAATTGTATACCAATCTCTTTTTATTTCCCCCTTTCTCAAGCCCTGGTAATAACCCTTCTGCACTATTTCTATGAGCTTGACATTTTAATATTATACACATACATAGAAGTAAGATCTGTCTGTATCTTATTTATTTCGCCTTACATAATGTCCTCAAGGTTTATCCATGCATTTAATAAATGACAGGTTTTCCTTTTCTGGTCATGTGTGTGGTACTGGCAATTGAACCCAAGGGTGTTCTACCATTGAGCTACACCTTCACTCTGTGTATTTCTTATTTTGAGACTGGGTCTCACCTAGGTTATTGTGCACTAGCCTTGAACTTGCAATCCTCCTGTCTTAGCTTCCCACGCATTGGGATTACAGCTGTGTACCACTGTACCAGGCTCCTTGGTTTTGTTGTTGTTGGTGGTGGGGTGTGTGTGTGTGTATGTGTGTGTGTGTGTGTGTGTGTGTGTGTGTGTGTGTGTGTGTGTGTCTTAGTTACTGAGGATTAAACCTAGGGGCATTCTACCTCCAAGCTATATCCCCAGCCCTTTTTATTTTTTTGTTTTGAAAAAGGGTCCTGCTAGGTTGCTGAGAGTCATCCTAAATTACTGAAGCTGGTCTTGAACCTGCAATCCTCCTGTCTCAGCCTCCCAAGTACTGGGATTACAGGAATGCACCACCATGTCTGGCTTCTTTCTTTTTTTAAGTTAAAGAATATTCCATTTTGTGTGTGTGTGTGTGTGTGTGTGTGTGTGTGTGTGTGTGTTTGTGTGTGTGTGTGCATGTGTATATGTGTGTGTGTGTGTGATCTTTCTTATCCATTCACCTGTCAATGATACATGGGTTGTTTTCAGATCTTGGCTATTGTGAGTAATATTTTAGTGAGCAGGGAGTGCACATGCCCTTTCATCCTAACTGATTTCATTTCCTTTGGCTCTATCCTCACAAGTAGAATTGCCAGACCATATAGTATCTATACCCAAGAGTGGAATTGCTAGATCATATAGTAATCTAAACCCACAAGTGGAATTGCTGGATCATATAGTAGTTCTAATTTTAATTTTTTTGAGCTGTTTTCCAGAATGGCTATACCAGCTTACTTTGGTCTACATTTTTGCCAGCACACATTATATTTTGATGTCTTATTAATATCCAACCTAATAGGTGTGAGTTAATATTCTTACGGTTTTGATTTGCATTTCCCTGATGATGAATGTTGTTGAACAGTTTTTTATATATCTCTTGCTCATTTCTATGTCTTTGGAAAAATGTCTATTTAGGTCCTTTGTCCACTTTTCTAATTAGGTTATTTTTTTTTCTTTTATTGCTATCAAGGCTTGAGTTCCTTATATATTTTGTATATTAACCCCTTACTGGATATATGATTTACGAATATTTTCTTCTATTCTCAAGCTTTAATATGCATACAACTCACTTGTGGGTCTAGGTTAAGGTCTAAGATTTTGCATTTCTCATAAATTTCCAGAAAAGGTTGAGTATTCTGTATTCGAACAAGGTTCCCATATAACTAGTATGCACACTACAGCTTAATAAAACACTTATTTGGAGAATGGTTGAATTGTAAAGTGTAATCTAAAGAAAAGGATAGACAAGGTAAAAATTGAAGGGAGCAAAGCAGCTGTTAATTTCAGTGAATGAGGACCACTTACAACCATTTGGATAGTCTCTGAATTCCATTCTGAGTTATTTTTGTCCTTTGTTAACAGTTTGCATTTTTCCATTTTACCAGAGGCAAAATATTTTCAATGTCTTGCCATTGAAACACTTGTTATAAACACATGTTAAGTTCCATATGCAGAAAACAGACCATTTGCAAATTAGTAAGTAGAATCTTGACAGTGGACTATTATAAAAATCATGGTTCTAATTTGCATACAATTTTTAATAATCATTATCTTATTTGGCCTTTAACAGTGACTTAAAAGTCAAATTTATAAATGTCTCTCTTATCACAAATAAATGCTTTTAGTAATTTAATTTATTTATTGTGCCTTTGCAAATTGACTACACTTTGTATTGGACCTGCATATGTCTCCAAATATTATTCAATCATGTATATTAATAAGCTGGGGAGAATTGGTCCTTCGTTTTCCCTAGAAATTTCCAATATAAATTATAAGAAATAAATTTGCCATATATGAGTATACATAAATTTTTATAGAAAAGGCTAAAAAGATATATATATTTAAATATTAAAATGCTTATCTGTTCAATTAATCATATGTATGTATTTTCTGCAACTTTTCACAGTGATCATGCATTTCTTTTGAAATTATTTTAAAAAGAATACATATTACATATAACTACTTTTAAAAAATAACTGACCATACTAGGTTATGAAGTTTTATATAGATATATCCATATAATATATAGTGTACATATTATATATATATATATACATATATATATAATCTTTCTTTCCTAAATTTTGATAATGTAAAATAAGTTCCTGAGCAGAATTTTCTACCCATCTCTAGCACCATAATTAGACATATGCACCAGGCCTCAATTCCATGAATCAAGATAAACAACAATCATTGGGCAATGATAGCTCCTTCAAACCAAATAAGCTGACTTTCTCTCCAATGCTAGTATATAACCTATGTTACATTCACATGCTGTTTCTCTCTAGCTTGTTAGTCATGCCTACTCATAGCTATAATCTTTGATGGTTATTTTGGAAAAGTTATAAGCACCTATATATCTGTAGGAACATCTTTCATCAGCATATCAGAGGACATGTAGCAAATTTGTTTTGTGATAGTAAGTAAACCAATCTTTATGAAGTTTGAGAGTTATAATCAATGCCTCAATTCTTCTATATGTTATACTTAAAATTAGGGGTAAGAAGACAATTAAGAGAAATATTATTCTTAGTCATAATTAAGTCTTATGAATATTTAGTTTTGAAAATGTTTTACTATTGTGTCTGGTGTCTTCTTTTTTATGCCTAAACTGAGCCTTAAATAATAGCTAGTATTGATTTTGATAATATATGTAAAATCAAAGTACTTTGAAAATAAAAATTTTTATTAGTCCTTAATGATACTTTAAATTCATCAAGTTAAGAAAGTGCATTTTATACTTTCTGTTTTCTTAGCAGTTGAACCGTGTCTTGTTTGCATCCCTTTCAACAGACTAAATTATTTCCTTCTTACCAATGAGCTTAGGTCAGTTGTCTAATTTTCAAGATACATTATGACTTAGGTAAGTGGCTGTTCTCTTCTCTTCTCTCTACAAATGAAGAGTTAAGGGATGGATGGTGGTAACTAGTTTGCCAGGGGCCCGTAGTAAAATGGTGGGAGGAGAATCGAGGCTGGTGGTTGATAGTTTTTCCAGTTACTCTCTGAGTTCACTGTGATCATTTTGTTTTTATTTTACTGAGTATAGGCATGATAGAAATTTGGGGAGGAGCACATTTTTCATTATTTTCTACCTCTCTATATCTTGGTGTCATTTATCTTTTAATTTTCTTTCTAGTAGGTGGGTTTGTCTTGCCCAACAAAAGTTCAGTTTGTATAAACTACATAAATTACCTAATTCAGTTATTTATATATGCTCTAAGTAATATAATAATGGTAACTGTGCTTTCCCTGGCCTTTGTTCTGTTATGTTCTGAGCCCAGATTATAGTTTCATATAGTTTGTCCTGCACTGGGTGCCAGATGCAAGGGAAGCCAGTAAATAACTTAATATCCAGCGAGATCCCAGCTTTACTTGAAAAGGTAGCATGCCTTCTAAGTGGGAATGTTGTAAACCGCACAGTAATTATACGCACCATAATTATAAAGGAGCATTTTCTCTTCTTTAACCTGTCTTAACTGTTAGATATGATTAAAAGCAGAAGCATTTCCCTCAGTAAGGAGAAAAAAATAATTGTTTTGCAGGTAGATTTTGAAACAAAAGAAAGTTCCACTGAGATGAAAATCAGTCCACATAGAATCTTTCATGCAAGACTTTCCGACTCCTGGGGACTTGAACACTGTTTCTTGATTATTTGCTGAAATTGATCATTCTAGTTTTTAAATAGTTCTGAATGCCCTTGGATTCTTGTTTTTCATATATAATTTTTTAAAACCTGTCAGTTTGGGTTTCTCCCAACAGTAGAGGGATCTATAGAACAGTTAAGCCACTTTAGACATTGTACTGCAAGCAGATGTTTCCCTATCCCTGACTAGTTTATTTTTTCCTTCTTTCAGTCTTTTACAGAACCTACTCTCTAGAGGATCCACTGGATGTTTAATGCATATCTTTACATTGCTATTTATTTTTTTGTTTATCTCTAAATTAGAAGCTCCAAAAAAGCCAGAGTTTCACTCTATTACCTGTGATATTCCTAATGCCTGTGTCTTGCATAATTTTTGGAAAATCATTCTTCCACGGAAGCCAGGTAAGGCAGGGAAGCAAAACATACAAGGTGAAAAACAAACACAGCAGCCTTCCAGGTAGCAGCAGTTTCTTTCTTTAATTTTGCAAATAATATAAGGAGCTCTTCAAATAAAACTCCCTGTTTATATGACAAATTAAGTAACTGGTGATACTGTGTACCTAATAATAGTAGGAAATCCTGCACATGAGCTTCAACCCGTTAATACTTAAGCATTTTATATTATCTCTTCCATTTACAAGAGAGCAATCTGAAGTTTACAGAATTTGAAAATCTCCACAAAGTTAATAGTAGTAGATGGATTCATATCAATTGTTTGAATATTAAGCCAATAACTTTTACAATTTCCAGACAATAATAGCAAAAGAAAAATGTTACTCTTTGAGAGTTCAGTGTGTGCATATTATCACATTTAACCTTCCTAACAGCTTTCTAGAATTTTTCCATTTAATTGATGAAGGAATTGATCCCCAGTGAGGTATATCCATTGGGGATACTGTATCTATTCGGTATATGGTGATTCTTAATCCTCACATTTTGTTTTTCTTTTTGGATGTTGCATATAGATTATTCTTAATGATTTATAGCAATACTTCAGAGCAGTTTAGAAAGGTCATAGTCTAGAGATGCCCAACATAATTATATTTGTAGTACTATTTTACTACCAAAAATCTCGTTAACCATGAGATAAATGTCAACAGAAAGAGATTTTGCTGCCGTTTTATATTGTTACCAAAAAAAAAAAAAGTTCCCATTAAGTTAGAAAATAACCAGGATTTTTGGCCTGAAGAAAATTGCGAGATATTTGCTAAGGGTTGTAGCTGTCTGTATTTTCTAATAACTCGAATTGTTCTAGCAGCATTTAGAACCTCTAGTGTTTATGAGTATGGCCTTCTGTGCATAGTCCCATGGTCCCTGATAGCCCCAGGTCCTGGAATGAGCAAGCAAGGTTTTATATAATAAAAGCCAAAATACAAATATAAAAATATGACACATAACCTGGAGTGTGAGCTTACTTAAACCATGGTTGCTTCGTGCTAGTGTGTGGATTTTAAGAATGTCATTACCAATTGTATATACACTGAAAAGTCTAACCAGAAATAATTTCAGAGCAAATCAGTGCACTGTCAAGAGAAATGAAGCTGGGCGTGGTTGCACACGCTTGTAATCCCAGCATTTGGGAGGCTGAGACCAGAGGATCTGAGTTTGCGGCCAGCCTCAGCTACTTAGTGAGGCCCTCCACAACTTAATGAGACCCTGTGTCAAAATAAAGAATAAAAACTAGGGCTGGGGATGTAGCTTGGAGGTAGAATGCCCCTGAGTTCAGTCCCCAGTATCGCAAAAAAAAAAGAGATAAATGAATAGGGAAAATTTCTCCTCAATTTTAGGACCAGGACATACTGTTTCTGTACAGGTCCTCGCAGATGGTCTATGTTAGCCTGCCTCCCCAGTAGGGATGTGGAAACAGCATCCTCATACTGAAGAAAACCAGAAACTGCAGACCAGGAAGTCCAAGGAGCATTTTCTGATTAAGCCCTTTTCTCTTCTTGACAATGCCCTAGTAATTGCTCACCTTAACAGTAGGCCTGGAGAGCAGCCATCCTGCGCCAGCTAGAGGCAGAACACTAGAGTCAGGACAATATGGGGGGGGGGGCTGGCTTGGGTGGGAGAGGCCATTAGCCCTGAGGGCACATGTCCCTTTCTCTACCTTCTCCTCACTCTGTGAACTAGGCAACTATAACGGAAATGGGAAAGCCTCTGATAATTGGAATGCCTGGGGTGGAGTTTGCTGCTCTTCTAAAGTCACTGGCTGGCAGGGGGTGGAGGCTAGACTGGGACATCAGAGGGACCCTTTGAAAGTCATTTGAAAAAGCACTTCTACCTTGGCAGAAATGACAAGCTAAGGTACCCAAGTCATAAGAGAATAAAATAAGCAAAGCCAATAGTACAGACAGAATGTGAATCTAAAATAACTGTGAATGATTTTGGAGAGCAGAGGAAAGTCATTGGATTCATAAAGAAAGAATAAAAATAATTGTGACCAATTAGGTACTGGGTTTGAAAAAAATGCTATAAAAAAAAAAAAAAAAACTAGGTGAATTAAATAGCAGAAAAGAAAGAGCCCATGAATGATTTCATGATTTGGACAATCAAGTCTAAACATTCTGATGGGCATCAAGAAAAGGTGAGACATAAATAAAGAGTGTAAGAAAGTCAAGAAATAAGAATGATAGAAATAGGTCATCACTTATCTACTAGAATCAGAAGAAGAGCCAAGAAATCCAACTGAAGGGAAGATGTATTTTAAGTTAATTAGTAACAGAATCTTCTGGCATTAAAGACAGATATAACAATTAAGTTTAAAATATTCTGAGAGAGAGCTAAAGGGCATAGGTAGGAAGAAAATCTACATTTAGAGTTATCGTATGCAAATATTAGAACATCAAAGTCAAAGGGGGGGGCTCTAAAAGCTTTCTGGTGGGGGAAAACCAGATAACTGGTAGAGAAACACTAAATCAGACTGACAGATTCCTCAATAGCACAGTTAGCAGAAGCAGAAAGAACTATCTTCAAAATGTTGATGGAAAATAACTTTGAACCTAAAATTTCATCCAGCTAAACCCTCAGTACAAGGGAGAGGTATAGCTGTTTTTCTGATATAAAAGATCTCAGACAGCATACTCTACAAGACGTCCCACAGGAGCTGTCTGAGCAGATACTCTGGCAAGATGTGTGTATGCAGGAGGAAGCAGTGAAATACAGGTAGAAATGGAAAATAACAGATTCCAGAATGTATAGTTTTGTAATATGAAATGGGGGACAGGACGTGGGAGGAAAGAAAAGAGGAGAAAAAAGAAATAATAACTATATCTCATCAGTCTAGAATTAAGACTCTAGAAACTATTGTGTAAATGTTACAGCAATTGGAGGAACAAGAAGGTAAGAAGTTGATTTTTAAGGGAAAATGTGTAGTTATTAATGAACTTAAGATATTGACAGTGAGAAATAAGCATAACTGTAGAACTCAAAACTGAGCCGTTTAATAACAAACAACAGCATATGTAACATGCACTGATTGTGATAAACTGGATGACGAGCTCAGTATCAAACCAAGAACACTGATTTCCAGATTCTTTGTCATCTGACCATGTTGGACAGCCATTGTTCTTGAAACTAGGGCTCAAGTGTTACAACAAAGATTCACTTTACCATGTTTTTTCTCCATCGAAATTTTTATCACCTGATTCCCTATTTCTCCATAGCATGTAACTTCTCTTCTTTACTAAGTGATAGCTTTGCTAAGTGATAACTTTGGGTAGAGTGTAAAAGGCCAGTGTTTTAAAAGGTAGGGGTGTGTGTGTGTGTGTGTGTGTGTGTGTGTGTGTGTGTGTGTCTGTTCTGTATTGACTTTAGTTGTATTATGTTACAAACTTGTACCAAGCAAGGTGTACCTCTTAATTGATAATCAGAGGAACATTGTTAGCCTCCAACTAACTCAAGACTAATTACTACAGTCGGTCATTTTGGCAGAAAGTTAAAGGAATCAAGCAACATCACTAATGGCCTCTACAGTATTAAATATAATCAGGCTGTTGCAACAGGTTGGCTAGGGACCTGCTCCATTATCCTCGGTATATCTGCATTTTGATCCTATCACCTTTCTGGCTGGTCTGCTTCCAAAAATTATTTTATAAGCACCCACTGTATGACTCCCCAGAAAAATTGCATTGTTTAACTGTAAAAGAATTTCTCTCTCTCTTCACTTTTACCATTTCTCTAAAAATGTAAAGTTTTGGTTTTAACCATTATGCACATATACTTTTTAGTGGTGCTGGGAACTGTATGTATCTATAAAATAGAAAAATGGAGATTTTCACCTTCTAACATGCATTCACGTTCAAACAGTTACAAGGTATGCAATTTCCAAAGTACTGTAAATATTGAAATTTCACAACAAAACATTTATATCAGCTCTTCAATATAGTCAATAGATTTAAGCACACAGAAACTTAACACTATCATCCGTTTAAAAACTAGCTTTGAAGCCAGGCATGGTAGTGCAGGCTTGTAATCCCAGCATTTGGGAGGCTGAGACCGGAGGATCCAGGTTCACAGCCAGCCTCAGCTACTTAGTGAGGCCCTCCACAACTTAGTGAGATCCTGTTTCAAAATAAAGAATAAAAAATAGGGCTAGGGGTGTAGCTTGGAGGTGAAATGCACTTGAGTTCAATCCCCAGTACTGAAAAACAACAACAACAACAAAAAACAAAACAAAAAAACTAGCTTTGAGAAATTTTATTTGGAGTCCCTTCCTTCCTTCCTTCCTTCTTTCCTTCCTTTCTCTTTCCTTTTTTCTTTGTACTTCCAGTCTCCTACCCCGGTCCTAATGGAAACCATGGGCTTTGGGTGACCTATGGCTTATCAGTTGGAAGAGAGGCACTCTGCTAGTGGGTACTGCTCATGGGGAAAGCTGCGCACATGTAGGCCAGGGGGCACTTTAGAAATCGCTGTGTCTTCCTTTTAATTTAGCTGTGAACCTAAAACTGTTCTAAGAAAAATACAGCGTACATAAAAGCTTTTTGCTAGAATAACAATTTTGATACTAATTTAACTAAGTTAAAGTAAAATATGAATGAAGAAATATAGCAGCCAATGTAAAATATATACTCTCCATTTTTTAAGTGAGAGTAGATGCTGATAGCTGGAATGCTTTCATTTCTCTTCTGTGATGGGTATGTTGTAGGCATATAAAACCCCCAATTTTCCTCCTGCTTATTTATTTACTTAGTTATCTAGTTATTTTGGTAATGGTGGTACTGGGGATTGAAAGCAGGGATACTCTACTTGTGAGCTATACTCACAGCCCTAGTTTATTTTATTTTTTATTTTGAAAGAGGGTTTCACTAGGTTGCCGAGAGTGTCACTAAGTTACTGAAGCTGGTCTTGAAGCTGCTCTCTTCCTGTCTCAGCCTCCCGAGTATTGGGATTGCCAGTGTGCACACCCACCATCGCACTGGCTTCCTCCTGCTCACTGTCGGCATTCACATCTGTTTTTGCTTTCCCTCTGTCTCAGTGAGCAGTGGAGCGATGCCTTAGCTCCCTCTTTTAAATAGAACCCTGGCCGGCTCGCTCATCTGCATGTCTGGTGTATCTGGGACATTTGGTGGAGCCCCTTGCACCTCCTCCAGGTGGACTTGTTCTCAGATGAGTGGCTCAAACCCAAAGCTACAGATCTCCAAAGGCCCTGTCCTGGAATTTGCCACATCACTCTGTCCAATCCTCTTGTCAGGTATTTTAGACAGAGCATTTCATAAGGCTAGACTATATTGAGTCAAAGGAGAAAACGTTCAATCTTTGATGGGAGGATTGAAGAATATATTTGTACCCATTTTTAATCCACCACAGGTGTTCTGGTAGCTTTCTATGTTGTTGTTGTTGTTGTTATTATTATTATTAAAAAATTCTATTTATAAGGGATGTCCATCCATTTTACTCCTAATGATATGAGCCTGTTTCAAATATATCTTGGCTTTGACAGTGTTTTTGTTTTGTTTTATTTTTTGATATTAGAGATTAAACCGAAGGGCATTCTACCTTGGAGCTACAACTCTAGCCCTTTAAAATTTGTTTTTATTTTGAAACAAGGTTTTGCTAAGTTGCTGAGGCTGGCTTCCAACCTGCAATCCTCCTTTCTCAGTCTCCCAAGTACTGGGATTATAGGTGTATACCGTCACTCCTGGCTCTATGACAGTTTTTTAAAGGAATATCTGATTGTGAGATAAGATTTTGGTCCTGGGAGGAAAAGAGGGAGGATATTGAATGTGCTTGTGCACAGTTTCTCATTCTTAGCATTCAACTAAATCATAAACTTAAGGTATTTTATCCTGCTTCTTCCAAGAGGGCACAAGTTTATATTCTATAGAAAAGCAGAGATAGACAAATGATATTACTTATGAAGCCTTTTATTCTGTGTTTATTTTTTATTTACTGGGGGATGAGCCCAGGATTATGTGCATGCTAGGAAAGCACTCGACCACTGAGCTACATCCCCAACCCTCAATATAGAGCATGTCAGAAATATCCTTCAAATATGAAAATGTATAGTAAAGACATTTTCAGGCAAACTGTAACTTGAGAGAATTTGATGTTAGTAAACTTTACAGTCTAAGAAAGTTTTTGAAGGAAAATGATATTAGATGGAATGTTAAATGGAGGGTGTTAAATATTGAAAATACCTGAATAAATACAAAAAAACCTTATTTTCCTCATTTTCTAGTTTCTTAAAAGATAATGTATAATTTAAAGGCAAAATTTATCAAGTGTAAAATATATAACAATGTTATCACAAGTGACAAGAAAAGGGAAAATGGAATCATTCTCTTCTTTTTACTTGCTGTCCTGGGGGTGGAACCCAAGGGCATTCTACCTCCAAGCTACACCCCCCATCCTATTTTTTATTCTTTATTTTGAAGCAAGGTCTCAATACGTTGTGGAGGGCCTCAGTAAGAAGCTGAGGCTGTCAGCGAACCTGGGATCCTCCCGTCTCAGCCTCCCAAGCACTGGGATGACAAGCGTGCGCCACCAAGGGGGCTTTCCGCTGTTTGTTAAACATGAGGTGATAAAGTCACATTTGTAGGCAGGCCAACAATTTGAAGTAGGGAAATAGAGCACCTTGCTCGCCAGACACTTGCATTCACACCCAGGCTACGCTGCCCTTTACAAGATGCCAGGCCTCTATTCTAATTGTTTACGCTGAGATCTTGAGAGTAAAGACCCTCTGGGTAAAAACTGAAAAATAAAAACAGTGACAGACAGTGAATATTCACCCAATCCTAGTGTTGCCCGTTACTGTTTATGTAGTTGCTGCACTTACTTTTTTGGATCTAAATTTCCAAACTAATAAAAAGAAATAATCATGTCAACTACATAAGGTTATAAAGATGAGAGAAAACTATATATAAAACAAGAACAACAACAAAAACCAGTATCTGGTGCTTATATTTCTTTCTAATGAAATTTAAGAGCTCAAAACATATTACTTCAGAGATCTCAGTAAAAGTGGTTGAGATGCAGAAACACATGATATGATGTTGACCAATATTAGAGAATCTGAATCTCTTGCCAACATTTTCTCTCCAGTTTCATCTCCTGCCTAGCCCTCCCAGTTAATGTTTTCTTTCTTTCTTTTTTTTCTTTCTTTTCTTTTCTTTTTTACAGAACTGGGGATTGAACTCAGGGGCATTCTACCTCCAAGCCACACCCCCCCCAGCCAATATATATATTTATATATATATATATATTTTTTTAAGAGAGACTCTCACTAAGTTGCTGAGGCCTCAAACTCTCAATCCTCTGACCTCAGCCTCCTAGATTACAGGCATGTACCACCGTACCCTGCTTAGTGTTTCTTGATCTCTGTATCCATGTCTCTTCCCTGTTGAGTATGTATCTGTCTTATTTAATTTTTTCTCTTCTCAATGCTCTTCTCTACCTCATTTCTATATTTTAAAAATATTGAAGAATTACTTTTTTAGTATATATTTTAACTCTTTGAGCAACTAAAACGTTGCTTCTATGGGTTTTTGTTATTGTTTTCCTTGTTTTTTTGGTACTGGAGATTGAACCCAGTGTCTCACACATGCCAGGCAAACCCTCTACCACTGAGCTACATCCTCAGCTCTTTTTATTTTGATATGAGGTCTAGAGGAGATGCCCAAGATGGTCTTGAACTTGTAGTCCTCTTGCCTCAGCTTCCTGAGTAACTGGGATTGCAGGCATGCTCCATCAAACCCAGGTACTTGTTTTAATTATAAACCATAGTGGGATTTTGTTGTAAAAATTAATTTGGGTCCCACAGTGAAAATAATTACCAAGTCCATGTACCATTCCTCTCAAAGGAAATAGCACTTTTACCCCTGAGTATTCATCACTGTATATTACCAGAAATTTACTGCTCTCTCAACCTTGGCATATGCCCGCTAAACACACTCATATAGTTTTAAAGGGCTGACACCCAGAATATGTGTTCTTCTTAAACTAGGACTCTCAGACACATGGCTGGGTTTAGTTTACAAGTTTATTAGTCACAATGCCTTCAAGAATGTTTGTCATTTCTATTTTGAACAGGAAAATAGAATGGAATCTTAATGATAGAAGACTAATTTGAACAAGGGTAGCGTACTGGCATAACAATATTAAAAGATGAATTCTAGGATCCGTATTAGTTACACAATCCATAAAGTGGCTGTTCTCCAATCTGGCTTTTCACTTAAAGTTTAAACTCTTAGAACAGAGGTTCTTGAGTAGGTGCCACAGATTCTCCAGGAGGATGTGGTAGGTTTTTCACTTTCAAACTCTTAATTACCCATTATTTTGCTCAGCTTGTATTTTTCGGTTTTGAAATAATGGATCAAAGCTTCATCAGAATGTTAAAAGAACACGTTACTACCTAATGGTGAAAATCATTATGAGAGCGTTTTTGTTTGTTTGTTTTTGTGGAGCTGAGCATGGGTGCCAGAGGCATTCTACCTCGAGTGAGACTCCCCAGTCCTATTTTATTTTATTTTTTTATTTGAAAACGGGCTTGCTAAGTTCTTGAGAGCCCTGTGAAATTCCTGAGGCTGGCTTCGAACCTGTGATTCTCATGTTTCAGCCTCCCACATACTAGAATTAGAGGTGTGCATTACCCCACCCACTGTATTGTAAAAGATGAAAAGAACAGGTGATTGTTGAAGAGGAGGAGCAGAAGGATTTTTGTGCGAGCCCTCTGTTTTAGAAGAAAGCCTCCTGATCTCTTTGTGAGGTGAGCCGGCGTAGTCAATCTGTTTTTTGCTCAGATTGTTCATTATGGTCATCCTCAGAAGAATTCTGACTCTTTATTTACATAGCAAGGTATTACTTACTGACATTTCTATTAGTCAGGGTTCCCTAGATAACAGAACTCACAGGATACTTAGATGGCAAAGGGGGATTTATTGAGTCAGCTTACAGTCCAAAGCAGCGTGGTCCCAAGTGGCCAACCGCACGTGGAGAGCTGGGGACCCATTAGCTGATCGAGCGCTCCAAGAGCTGGAGTCTCAGAAACGATTCGGGATGACTGATAATGCAGTCCCAGTCTAAGATAGAAAGGTCAGGAAACTCTCCAGAGAAAGGGTGGTGAAGGTCCGGTTTGAAGAATAGAAGGGCTGAAGGAGGGTAACCCAAGCGAGAGCACAGGTGCGTTTCTCGGGAAGAACCGCCCATCTATACACAGCTTTCTCCTGTTCTATCCAGGTCCTGAGCCTATCAGGACAGAGCTACTTACTTCATCCCCTTCACTCTGCCCTGACATAAGCCAGTTGTCCCATCAACACACCCAAAGTCACATCATCTTGGGTGTTTCATAATCTAGTCATGTTGACGATCCAGAGTAACCAACATAACATGCTCCTTGACACAGAACTAGTCTGTCCACATTCACCACAGTGTTTAGCATCACAAAATACATATTCTCTCCTAAAAACACAGCTCTTTCTTCGTCACTAAGTGAAAGTCCATATTTCTTCCTGTATGAAAGAGCAAAACCAATTCATCTTAGATATTGGGGAGAGAAATAGAAACTGCATTCTGAAAAGGACCTGTGACCCTTCATAGGGGGAATGGTTGGTGAGGGAGAGTCAGCAGGATGCCCACCCCTCCCCAACATGGACACACGGCCTCACACCTTTACTTCACCCCTCTGGTACCACTAGGGTCATGCACCTCTCTTGATGAAACTGTGTAATGTGTCCATGCTAACGCAGAAGAATAGGTTGAAACCACGGACTGTCTGAATCCTCACTTTATACACATAACCAGTATAGCTGTAAGCAGATAAAAATGCCTTGTCCACAACCACTTTGGGCAGAGAAGATAACAACCCTGAATCTCAGAGCAAGTTGTTCTCTATGTCTTTGAGAACGCTAAAAGTTTGGGAATTCTCTCAGAATTAGTTTATGGCTATGTATTTGCAATGAAAGGTCCATTTCTGGAATTTCAAAGTGTATGCCTTTGGTGGGTGAGAGGCTATTTAGAGTTGGGGTCTTAGTGCGGTTTTATATCAACTCGCAGTATCAAAATCTTGGTTTACTGAGGTATCTGTTAATTTACTTATAGGCATGACAACAGTAGAGATAAATTGGATATCTTTACAATTTTGCATCTCTTCTTCAAGTTCAGGGTGTCTTAATACCTATGACATGGTGGCTTCCCACAGAAGTGTGGCTCAAGACCTACGAGTACACAGTAGATAAACATGTTTAATGTTGCATCACGCCAGTGGGAGAAAATACAGAAGGAACATTTAAGCACAATAAATCTCTCCGAAAGAGAGTACTGCTTGCTGCAACCTGTCCGCTGCAATCAGAGGAAGGAAGTCAGCAAGAGAGGGAAGAGAGCCAGGTCCCAAGTGCCAGGGTGCCTCGTCACTTGCCGCTCAAGAGAAAGGAAGTTTCTGCAGCGCAAAGCAGGCTCACATTCAGCTGTTGAAAATGACCAAGGGTGTGCAGGACTTCAGATAAATATGGATCGTGAAAACCACCGAAAAGAAGTGTTGAAAGGGACCTGGGAAATTATGTCCAGCCCTCCTGTTTTCAGACGAGGTGCATAGGATCGGAAAACACTGGAGGATGCCTAGTCCAGTGTTCCATCCATTACTGTCTGTGAGGAAGAATGATAATCCTGACAAGTTACTTTCAAACTCCAGTTAAATCATACCCTCTGGAAGTACAGGTCTTTATTTTTTGATGATGCCATTAGGTCATTTGGAGGAACTAGTTCTGAATAATTGACAGGCATTTTGTTATTACATTTGGGGTGGGGTGGGGTAAAAGTTTGGTAAGTTTTTAATCTGCTCTTCTGATGTGTTTGGAAGCTACCAAACACATTACTCTGAAAGTCCTATCTCTCACTCAATTAGAGTTTTGATAAAGCAAGCATGATTCTGTGGATTAGTGCTTTGGATACCTAGAAGCAGGTCAGAAGTGTTAGAGTCAAGGTGCACTAATTGTAAGGTGTACCATCACTTTTTAGATTGCTAAGAATCCAAGTGTAGCTAATTAAACAGATGCACATTGATTGCAAGACACTGATTTGTTCAGTGTTAAAAGTTGAAGAAATGTACTCCTTCGGGTCCCTGAAACATGAAAGGCACGTGACTCGGAAGGATGCAGGCCCTCTGAAGAC
Organism: Graphiurus murinus; assembly: GCA_004027655.1. Lineage (NCBI taxonomy): Eukaryota > Metazoa > Chordata > Mammalia > Rodentia > Gliridae > Graphiurus > Graphiurus murinus. The sequence goes on along the minus strand of PVLC010006100.1, from coordinate 31,587 downwards.
AAGCAAGGAAGAGTAGATGACTTCCTTGGGACCTCGAGTAGCTGGACCAGGCTCGTCTGGTGGCATGGAGAGAAACCTGAAAGGCTGCAGGGCCTAGGGCCAGACCAGAGCCAACTCTCTTGAGCCTCACCTCCTGCTTCTGTTTAATAGCAAACAGGATGGTAATAGAGCAGAAATTGAGTCAATGCTGTAGGTGGTAGGAGAACAACCTTCAGTATCTCAAGACCCCTAGAATTTGGAAGTTAAATGATTGAACGTCAGTTTAAAGCATTTCTAGACAACAGTGAGTTTCCAAAAAAGGAATGAAATGAAGCAAGCAATGTTTTCAGAAGGTGAAGCTAACAAGGCTGTGAAAAATTATAATCTGCCAAAAGGCTGGTCTCTTCTTTTCCCTCTCGCTAAATACTCTGTTTAGGGAAATAACAGTGGTATGATAGCTAGCCTTTTCCCCTTTTCTTTCTCTTTTACAATGTTGTGCTACTTTTTTGAGAAAAACCCCAAGTTCTACACTGGATAGCAAAGAAGCTAGTAGGTAGTAGTTACTTTACATGAGATTTTTTTTTCCCCACTCTAACCAGGAGACACAGTGGTAAGACACAACATTCTAAATTAGGTTACATCCTTTAAAAAAATAATGAGTGATTCATTTGGGTGGAGTACGGACCTGCCCATAGCCATCAGTTTTACTGCAGGCAAAGTAAAGACACACCTCTTCCTGAAAACACAGACAACACAAATTACTGTGGCCAGCTTCTTGCATTATCATCTTAACATCTGTTCATCCCTACCTGCTAATCACCCAATCCTGCTAATGTAAACACTGCCCCTGCCACGCAGCAAGCTTGCTTTGGTGGTATGCCAAGGCAGCCTCTCTGCAGTGTCTTCCTTGATGCTTCTCCTTCCTGCAGTATGCTCTAATCTCCGACAGTCTGTCACCTCCATCGTACCACGAACAAGAAACTGACTTCTTGTCTGCTTGCTAAATTCCTATTTATCTTGGAAGAATCCAATCGTAAAAAGACACCCCAGTGCAGATTTGGGCTTCTCTGCACAAAGCAATTACCCTTCTATCTTTTCTCATTTAAAAAACAAAATTTTTTTTTTTTGCATTGTACATTCCTAAAGGCAAGGATAATATCTCTTTAAATTCATATTCCAAAATTAGCACAGCGGTCTGGTTCATAATAAATGGCCACTAAGTATTTTTGATTAATTGCATAATGGAGATTGATTTCATTTATAGCTATATATATTTTTTTTTAATTTTTTTTTTTTTACCATATCTGATGTTGGCTTATATTCTTTGGCCTCAATATTAGAACCTCCTAGGAAACTTAAAACACCAAACTAATTTGAAGACAAGAAAGCATAAACTACTCTAAAAAGGGGCTCAAGAACATCTAGGAAAGACAGACTATTTCTAGCAGCAGTGATTAAGAGATAATAATTATACTAAGTCTTCACAGGGAAGGTGATTTCAGGTGGTAGAAGAAAAGGGCTTGTAGACATTCCATCTGGAAATGACACTCTAGGCAAGGGACATAGACATAAAGGCAAGAATTGGCCGGGCGTGGTGGCGCACACTTGTAATCCCAGCATTCGGGAGGCTGAGACCAGAGGATCCGGGTTCGAGGCCAGCCTCAGCTACCTAGTGAGGCACTCCACAACTTAGTGAGACTCGGTTTCAAAATAAAGAATAAAAAATAGGGCTGGGGGCATAGCTCGGAGGTAGAAAGCCCCTGAGTTCAATCCCTAATACCGCAAAAAAAAAAAAAAAAAAAAAGCAAGAATTGTTTTTGTAGAATGGTGTGCATTCAATTTTTGTGACTCAGAGTTTTTGAGATTAGTGGCTGATACAGCACTTTGAAAAGAAAAAGAAAACGAACCAGTGGATCCACCGTTAGCCTTGTTGACTTGTGCTAATTGCATGAGCATTTCAGAATTTATAGTTCTCAGATAAACAGAAAATCTCAGGAAGCTTAGATGCTCATGTATAAATTATAAAATGTCTTTCTTAAAGTGGGTTCCAAATAACAACAGTTTTTATTGATAAGGCATCGTCCTGGCATGGCAGAGAGCATATCTGGTCGACATTGGGCATACCTGAAGGCAAAGCCGGCTCTGCCAGTGACGAGCGGTCTTAACTTTGGCATGGCACCTGGCCTCTCTGGATCATGGCTTCACCGTCTATAAAACAAGGATATAAATGCTCTCTGCAGAGCTATTATACAGATTACCTATAATAACTATGTACGGTACACAGAAAAAGAACCTAGTCCATATTTGATATTTAAAGTTGGCACCATTTTTTTTTTTTTTTTTGCGGTCCTGAGGATTGAACTCAGGGGCATTCTACCTCCGAGCTATACCCCCAGCCCTATTTTTTTTTTTTTTATTCTTTATTTTGAAACCGGGTCTCACTAAGTTGCAGAGTGCCTCACTAGGTAGCTGAGGCTGGCCGCGAAGCTGGATCCTCCGGTCTCAGCCTCCCGAATGCTGGGATTACAAGCGTGCGCCACCACGCCCGGCCATAAGGTTGGCACCTTTTAATGTTATTTTCTGAAAAGGTTTTAATAAGCATGCTATATAGATACACAGTGGTAAAGTGGGAAGGGCATGGGTTTTGGAAATCAGACTCATGGTTTTGAAGCCTAGCTCAGTCACTAGCAGTACGTCCTTAGCAACCTTTTTAACCAGTGTGCACTGAGATTCTTTATCTTTAAGTGGGAACAATGCCTGTGTACTCACAGGTCCCAAATATTAAAGTAGGTCCTGTTTATTAGTGCTGTATCTAGCAGAGTTGGGTGTGTAGTGAAACCTCAGTGTGAATTTCATTTACTTTCCCCCAATGTATACACACGCTGTCCTCCACTTATGGCCTCTTAACATTTACTTTACAGACTTAGGTGGGCTGCAAGTCCTGGCTGGGCTCCAAGGTCCCCAGGGAAGGGTGAGCTGCCTGGTCGCCAAGGCCTAGACTCCTAGGACTGACACGCCATCCTCTCATATGCAGCCCTCAAAAGGAAACTTCTATGTGTCACTAAACTTCAGAGAAGACAGACTTGGGTCTCTTGTTGTATAAAAAAGTAAGCGTTTAAGTTACTGATGTCCGGGGGCACTTATTATCAGTCTTCCTGTCTGAACCTTGTCTAAAATGTGAAAAGTTCTACATCTTTCAGGAGAGTACAGTGATCACAGGAAAGGTCTGCAGCTGCTACCTGCACCTGGAGTTTTACTTTGCATTAAAGCGTCACTGTCTATTTATATTGACTGTTCTAATCAGGCTTCTGTCTTTATTATTGAGCTGATCTACTCTCTCTGAAAATGTACCATGGTGTTCTTATTTAGAAGGCCACCTTCTCAGACTCTTACATATTTCTGTTATAAAATTTTATGGTTAAATTTTACTTTATAATAAATTGTTCCTTTCAAAATATATTGATTAAAATCATTTTATTAGAAAAACTTGATTATCTTTAGTTATATGGACATATGAGGATCTCTTGTATATCATTTCTATTAGTGTTGATATTGTACTAGTCGGTAGAATTTGTAAAAATATGCTACCTAGGTATAAAAAGTACCCGAATGTTCTTATTTTCTTTTTTCATTAATACCTATTTAATTATCACTTGCCTTTTTTTTTTTAATGAAGATATTCTACCAGAGTTAAAAAGTTAATTTTTTTCAAAGGAAATCTTTTTTAATGTTGTTCTAAGATTATATTTGAGAGGTGTTCACACTGAGGGAAAAGTCAGATTTAGTGAGCTGTGAAGCTTGGGCAGTGGAAAGTAGAGCTATTGGCTTCAATACTTGGTCTTCTCTGTTGACTCTTCCATTCTCAGAACGTAAGATTTCCCCTATGTCTGTTGTCTTGTGGCTTGATACTTTCAGCACTTTTTTCTAGATTTGTGTCCTATCGAGTTAACCATTAATTCTGATTTTGCACAAGTACATGCTGTCTTAATAGGTACATTTAAAGCCGCAAGAGAACTTAGAAGTGATCCAGCTTACCGAATTACACATTTGATGTGAGTAACTGGACAATTGAGCATGTCTGTCTCTAAAGAATCATGTGGTTCTGTTGGTAGCTCTAATTGTGGAGGAAGAGTCATGAAAAATGGCAGAATTTCCTTATCTAGTAAGAGAGAAAAGACACTGATTTTTTGCTTCCTTGAACCCATCAGCTGTAGTTGGTGTATGGGATGTGGTGGAGGTTAATTTTCTTCATCAGCCTGGCCTCGCCCTGCCATTTGCTCTAGTTCAAATCGTAATGGATGGCTGCTTTCTCTCTCTCTGGCTCTTTGTACTTCTCAGAAAGCCTATCTTACGGTAGTGAAAGCACATACTTTAGAGTCAAGCTTCCTGGGTCAGAGTCTTGGCTCTGCCACTCATTGGCACCATGACCTTGTTTTGAGGAGAATAAAACCGTCCATAAACTCGTGAGGATTAAGTGTGTTGCTGCATGGCAAATGCTTACAGTAGTAATTGAATATATTACAGTAGGAACTCATTATTTTTATACAGTGTATGTTATAGTTAGACATAAAATGTCCCCTAAAGAGCTCATTTATTAATGTTTGGAGCTCATGTAATTGAGTTATGATGGATGTAATTCCATAACAATGGATTGGTGACCAAGGCTGGTGGGATGTGGCTGGTGTGGGTAGGTCCCTGGCGGTGCCACCTTGGAGATTATATAAATGGTTCCTCCTCCCCCTGCTCGCTCTCTTGGTTCCGGCCTCCATGATGTGAGGAGCGCAGCCCATGGGCTCACCCTCTCTCTACCTCCTGCCGCCATGCCTGAGATCCGTGGTCCCCGGCCTCACGTGGATTGAACCCAAAACCACAGGAAAGTAAGTCTTTCTTTTAGATTATAGCTGCAAGAATGCTGACCAGAGCAGTATTTTAATGATACGACTAGCCATACAAGCCAAACAAATTGATTGGGAAGGATAAAGAAGTAGAAACATATTAGCAGCTTTTTTTTTTCTTTTTTCTTCATAAGTTTAATTCTAGAACTTTTTTTTTTTAAGTTAAGCAATTCATAGACACAAAGAAATAAATCAGACTTCTGGAATATATAAATTCTGGTTGAAGGAGCTACATTAATTAAATGCTGTTACTTTCCATGGTAACTTGATAACAACACAATCAAAATCACAAATACGAAGTTAGATGCTGAAACCAGCAGTATTATATTTTAAGATGTTCATTTAACATTTCCATTTTTTGGAGTTGATTTAACATTTTTATTTTTTGGTGTTATCATAAAAAATGAAAATAAATTTTAAACTTGTATCTTGAGACTATTTCCGCAGACCTTAGTATGAGAATTATTGCTTCAGAGGTAAAAAAACAAAAACAAAAACAAAAAACAAACAAAAAAAACCAACAAAATAACCTACCTTACATGTACCAATTCTTTTTTTAAACGTACATAAACTTGTTCTGATCAGCTGAAATTACAGCAGTGTAATACCAGGCCATATCATAGCAATCATAGCAGGTTCCATACTTTTTTCTTGTCATAAGTCCTGGCTTCATTCGTTCAAGGTTGGAACAGTGGATAGGCACAAATCCAAAATAGTCGCCCCAAATAACTTATTGAATGTTTAGAAAAGCATTGAAGTCACATGGCTCAAGAAACAAGATTTGGAAAAAACAATTTGGTGGGGAAAGCTAATGGGTTCATTTTGGCAGTTCTGATGATGGTAATATTTTTAGTAGTTATAATATAGAGCTCTGTCCGTCACATCATCTCATTACGATGTGCAAAGACTGATTGCATGTACTCTTTGACTGCAGTCCTTGGCACTCACAACCCTAAACAAAGCTGCAGGCACTAATTACCTCCTTTTCCTAGTGTGAATTTTGATGTGCTTTTGAACTAGTAAGTCTCCTGGCATTCTAAGAGCACTCCCCCTTCGTTCCAGACACATATTTACTCCAGAATCCAGGAAACTCGATTTTGAATCAAAGACGTTGCAAGGAGATTTGCTATTTGTAAGTTTATAACAGCATAGATTAATTGGTGTGTCTTCCTTTAATTTTACATAACCCAATCAGCCTTGCCTGCATAGAAGGAGGTTAAGTATGCTTTAAGATTATCGCAAGATGTATGTGTGTTTTGATAGAAAACACCGAGTATTAAGTGGGTCTGTTTGTCTCCTGCTGTCAGATCCGATCTGTAGCTAACCTGTAATATGAACCTGTATCTCTTTTTGATGTGCTAGTATCTGATTTTTTTTTTTTATGGTAATACCAAGAAGGTAGAGAGAATAAAAATTAACTTTGAGATTATGTGAACTGAAGGGAAAGTGATTCACTGACTTATTGAACACATCTCAAAAATGACAAGGCAGAGTACTGGGGGTGTGGCTCAGTAGAAGAGTGCTTCCCTCGCATGTGGAAGGCCTGGTTTCAATCTCTAGCACCCCAAGAAAAGAAAGAGGAAAGGAAAGGAAGGAAGGAAACAACAGAGGGACTATGGAAGAACCAAACTTTCTTGAGTAGTGACATTGCATTGATCAGATTTATTAGTTTGAAGCAGAGGACTTTTTCCTTCAAAGTCTTGACCAAGAAAATGTAGCATAAAACAAAAATAATTCAGTTTATGGCATTTCTTTTTTTTTCAAAATTCAATTTCCTAAATTTTTTCTCACTTTTAAAAATGATTAATTTAATATAAACATACATTTATGTAGAATATATAATTACATCTATAGGTTTTATGTATGTGTGTGTTTTGGTTTTTTTACATATATGAATTTGCTCTCCTATTAGTCTCAAGTTTTCATTCTTTTTTTTTTTTTTTTTTTTTTTTTTTTTTTTTTTTTTTTTTTTTTTTTTTTTTTTTTTTTTTTTTTTTTTTTTTTTGCGGTACTGGGGATTGAACCCAGGGGCGTTCTACCTCCGAACTATACCCCCAGCCCTATTTTTTATTCTTTATTTTGAAACAGGGTCTCACTAAGTTGCGGAGGGCCTCACTAGGTAGCTGAGGCTGACTTCGAACCAGGATCCTCCGGTCTCAGCCTCCCAAATGCTGGGATTACAAGCGTGCGCCACCACGCCCGGCTTCAAGTTTTTATTCTTTAAAAGGATGGTTTAAGCCGGGCGTGGTGGCGCACGCTTGTAATCCCAGCATTCGGGAGGCTGAGACCAGAGGATCCGGGTTCGCGGCCAGCCTCAGCTACCTAGTGAGGCACTTCGCAACTTAGTGAGACTCGGTTTCAAAATAAAGAATAAAAAATAGGGCTGGGGGTATAGCTCAGAGGTAGAATGCCCCTGAGTTCAATCCCCAGTACCGCCAAAAAAAAAAAAAAAAAAGGATGGTTTAAGCCGAGTATGGTGGCTCATGATAGTAATCCTAGTACTTGGGAGCTGAGAGAAGGGCATTGCAGGTTGGAAGAGAGCCTCAGCAACATAGCAAGACTGCACTCTAGCAAGACCCTGTTTCCAAACAAAAAGTAAAAAAGGGCTGGGTGTGTATGTGTATCTCAGAAGTAGAACCCCTAGTACTACAAAAAAAAAAAAAAAAAAAAAAAGGTTGGTTGAGAGCTGGAAGTGGTATTGTACACCTCTAACCCCAGTACTTGAGAGGTTGAGACAGGAGGATTACAGGTTTGAGGCCAGCTCAGCAACTTAGCAAGAACCCATTTCAAAATAAAAAATAAAATAGGGCCAAAGGTGTAGCTGGGAGGTAGATTGCCCCTGGGTTCAATCCCCGTACCACAACAACAACAAAGAAGATTCAGTGGCCCACACCTGTAATCCCAATACTTGGGAGGCTGAGACAGCTTCTTCAATTTAGCAAGATCCACTTTCACAGTAAAAAATATAAAAGTGCTGGGCTTGTAGCTTAGACATTGAATGCCCCTAGGTTTGGTCCCACTACTGCAAAACACAAAAATTAAGTACTTATGCATTTTAATAAAATAATGCTTGCCACATCTTTAGGAAAAGACAGTTGACTTCTATTGATTGATTGATTGATTGATTGCAGTACTGGGGATTGAACCCAGGAGCATTCTACCTCTGAGCTACAATCCCAGTCCTATTTTTTATTCTTTATTTTGAAATAGGATCTCACTAAGTTGCGGAGGGCCTCACTAAGTAGCTGAGGCTGGCCTCAAATCCGGATCCTCCCGTCTTTGCCTCCTAAGTACTGGGATTACAAGGGTGTGCCACCACATCCAGCTGACAGTTCACTTCTTCACACACTCTTTATATATTGTTTCTGAACTTTTTATTTCTTTCTGAGAGTGTGTTATGTTTATTTGTTAGCTTGATTCTTTGTTAAGCATTGTACTTGTTTCAACTAATGGCTTTTTGCCATGAATTCTTTGTACTTGGAATATTTGGTTTAGGAAGTGTGTAATTAGTACATAAACATTGTGTACAGAAGTTCTCTTAATTAGTGCTTTTTGGCCTGAGTACAGTGATAAAGTAAGATGCACGCCAGCGTTCATCCTAACAGTTTATAAAAATCCTGTTAAGATCTTTTGAGGCAGCACACACAGATATATTAAATAATGTAATAGTTTGAGACCATGAGAGTCTCATTATGTCAATTTTTATGTCAGTCTTTGCTTGATAAATTATCTACTTAGCTTTGAAGGCTTTCATTAGTCTTATTTATCCAGGAATCCTAAACTTAACCATGAAACTGTATCCCTAACAACCTTTTACATCTTTAATGAAAGATTGCTTCTTTAACCTGTGCCTAACCCAATTTCTACATCTTCATATAATCTACAGTCAAAGAAGAGTATTGACCTAGAGCATCACAATGAAATAGATTTATGTTCTGGAGCAAAACATTTCTTACCCACTTTATGGGGCCTTCAGAAAACTTTCTTTGGCCCCATACACTGTTACTTAAGTCTTTGGCTTTTAAAAAGCACTGCTTTCTATTTTTGAAATACAAATGCTCAGATTTTCCTATTTAGACGTTACCGTTGGTCTACATTACTGAAGTCAATAGCTACATCAGAACAAATTGATTTTACTAGAAACGTAGAAACGAAGGACAGAACTTTGTGTTAGCTCATTTTAAAAAATGGACACATAATAATTGTACAGGTTTACAATGTGGGGTTTCAATACATGTATACTAGATAGCTCATTTTTAAAAGACATTCTGAACTCAAAATTGGGGACTCAGTATGAAGTCTAGGTACATGTTTTGAAGAATCTCGTTTGTATTAAGAATTTTGGTTGTCAAAACCTTCTTTGTGATTAATTTCCTTGTATGAGACTACTGTATGGAAGTAGAAGAAAAGTAAATATATATAAAAAGTAGAAGACATATAGATTAATATTTGTCAAAGAAATGAAAGTGTAATAATCAAAGTCCCCCACCCCCCATACACACAAACACCTGTGTAAATAGATATACCTCCACAAGCCAAATAGATTTCATAGGCTATTTCCACTGAACTTTAGGGAAGGTAATTTCTGTCTCGTATGGATGTTCAAAAGAAAAACAAGGAGGCATGGGAGGAGGGAGGGCTGGTCTATTTTGTAAGGTATATACAACCTTAATATCAAAAGAATAGTTCAAGAACAGAAAAATGGTAAGTTCATCTTTCTTAATGACCATGAGTATTAAACTTCTAAATGAAAATTAACTAACTAAAATTAGCAGTAAGGTTTTCTAAATATATTTTATCTGGAAGGCAAGGATGGTTTTGACATAAAGAAGTCAATGAAATTTACTATATAATGATAAAATACATAATAGACAGAAAATCATATAACTATCTAAAAGAATGCTTTTAAAAAGCATTTGATAAAATTTAATTTCATTTTATGATTAAAAGTCTAGAAAACTAGGAGTAGAAGGAAACTTTCCAACTTGATAAAGATATACACAAACCTACAAGCATCAGTTCTAAAAACTTTAATCAAGTTTTAGATAAAGTGAGACAAATATACTTGCTGACACCAATATTTTTTATTTAGATCTGGCTAATTCAGTTGGAATAAAACAAAATGAAATGATGAGAGAGAGAGAGAGAGAGAGAGAGAGAGAGAGAGAGAGAGAGAGAGAGAGAGAGAGAGATATGGTGGAGGGGTAAAGGAAAAAAATACAACAGACAAAACATTTTTTACTTGGACATTATATGTTATCTACATAGGCAACTATTAGAACTGGTAAAGGTAAACAATGTACTTAAAAAGAGTTTTTTTCTACATTTAGAAATATACATTCAAAATATACAATAGTTATAAAAACAAAATCCATCTAGACATTAACAAAAATTACAATAACTTTTTGGAACAAATTGTCTAATTTTACTAAAGGACCTAAATTAAGACCTGAATAAATAAGGAGCTATTACTGGTTTTGGTGGGCACATAACATATAAATGTCAGTTCTTACCAAATGCAATTCTAATTAAAATTATAGGGTGGTTTTTTTTTTTTTTTTTTTTTTTGAGGAACTCAACAAACTGATTCTATTGAAAAAAGTTTTACAAATAGCTAAATCTATTTTGTAATTTATCAGTAAAAAAAGAATGATTTTTCAACCAGCTTTTAATCCATATTACTAAAAGCAGTATGGAAGTGACATAGAAACTAAAGATCAGACTACTGGAACAAAAGATAGGTCAGAAGCAGACCCATGGGGTGAGGGGGCAGGAGTATTACTTAGTAGCTTCTTGAAAAGATTGATTTACAAAATAAAAAAAAATTAATTACCACACATCACATACTGTGCAAATTCCAAAGAGAACAAAGACTTAAAAGTGACAGGTAAAAACCATTAGAGCTAGTAAAAGAAAATGTAGTAAGTGAATATCTTTCCGGTCTTGGTATGAGAAATAACTTCTTAAATGTTACTCCCAAAGCACAAATTAAGGGTGATTGTTAGCTTTACAATGTCAAAGCTAAGGATTTCTGTTTACTGAATTATAGGATAAGCGAAATTAACAACATGGTGACAGATTGGAAGATGATATCTGCAACATCAAAAGCTAAAAGTAGATAAATATGTACAAAAGAAGAATAAGGAGAGGAAACCAGGGTAAATAAAAGCAAAGGTTATTACTAGACAATTCACAGATTCTCAAGTGTTCAAGAGAGATATCCAACTTATGAAACGTTTTAGAAATGCTAATGAAAACTCTTCACACCCATCAATTTGGGAAGAAAGTTTGGAAAAGTCAGTTGGTGAATCAAAGCATAGGTGGAGCATTTGGGGTAAGGGGACGTTTGTGCCCTGCCTGTGGACTGACACTGCTGGTCTCAAGGGCAGTCTCATAGACCTTCACAAAAGCAATTGTGTGCATAGCCTGACATGCACGGGTCCCACGCATGTGAATGTGTTCCAGAGCAACACAGCTTAGCTCTATAATGTGTATAATGTTGTTTGCAGAATTGTTTCTATAATGTAGAGTTGAACACAGCTTAAGTAGTCATCATAAAATGTGATAGGTTGCCAGGCATGGTGGTGCACACTTGTAGTCCCAGTACTTCGGAGGCTGAGACAGGAGGATTGCAGGTTTGAGGACAGCCTTAGCTACTTAGTGAGGCCCTCTGCAACTTAATGAGACCCTGTTTCCAAATAAAGAATAAAAAATAGGGCTGGGGGTGTAGCTCAGAGGTAGAAGGCCCCTGAGTTCAATCCCCAGTACCACACACACACACACACACACACACACACACACACACACACAAAAGTGACAGGTTCACTGTGTCAGCACTCTAGCCGTCATGAATGCGCTGGCAGTGCCCTTCAGTCAGAGACTCCTGGGAGCACACATCTGGTGATGGGATACTCTGGGGCAATGCACGTCATGGGGAGCCATGGGGTGATTCAGTAAAAGGGAGTCCAGAGGAATTAGGTGATTTGGGGAGGTTCTAGTAAGGCGGGGCTTTATGCAGGACTGGAGACTTCAGGAAGCTGGGGTGACTCTGTGATTGGCTGTCTTAATTAAATCCTGTCTACGAGGGGGGGGGGGGGATACAAGAAGCTAAAGAGATAGTTGGTAAGAAGCAGCAGTCACTTCCACCAGCTTGAACAGGGAATATTTGGGTTTTTTTTGTGGCTTAGACACTGTTTGTTTACATTTTTTCAAAACCTGAGTATATAGTAGTCTTGTTTCTGTGTTGATCCACTATGGGCCAAGAATGACCTTGTCTGATGTTGATGGGCTATGAAATTGTCTGTGTCTAACAAAAGCAGGTGAGTCTCAGAGCAGCTAATAACAGGTGACACCACTGCTAGCAGGTCCAGGCCAGCTCCGGGTGGGCTTTCCTTCTCGTCGGAACTACAGCAACGTAGAGTCCTGAAAGACATGGCGCTGTTATTAAAAAGACCTGACAGCAAGATCCGCAGCATGATACTTATGTAAATCAAACATATGAATAAAGCTAAATAGTCTATATTACTCAGGGATACATTTAGATATATGGTCCTGTACCAAACAGGTTTTCATCTCTAGGTGGGGTGATGGGAAGGAACCAGTAGCAGGTATCGGGGCTGAAAGGGAATGTTAAGTAAGGCCTCACGTGGGCCAATGTGATCGCATGCTACAGATGGAGGATTAGGATGCTTCAGTTCTCAGCAGCCAAGGTCCAAAAGCCGGTCTATACCTGAGCAGAAGCGTGGACTCGAGAGAGGGGAGGGGCTCTGTGGCCCGGGGTTCTCCTTGCATTTACCACCCGTGCCTGGTGGGAGGTGAAGAGGAGGAGTGCTGACTTCTAACTTTTCCTAAATCTCTTTCATTTCCCCCAGCAGGAATGATCCGCTCGCTGTAATAGTAGCATGTTGATGCTTGTTGAAATAAAACATGCCCACCAGTGTAAAGTGAGAGTGTTAATATTTCATGTGGTAACTTGATTTAGCTTTAAATGTACCCAAAAGCTTTGAAAGAGGTTTTTTTTTTTTGGGGGGGGGGTGTCTCATTAGCTTCAGAGAAACCTAGTTTATTAAAACTTAGGTAAAATATTTCTTCTTAAACCTTGGAATTAGTGCTGGTGATCATATTATTGTGTCATGATTTAGTTTTTTAACAGCAGAAAAGAATTGTTTTTTGTTTTTTTTTTAAGAAGAAGAAAAAGAGGAAATAGAGCGCTATCCCTACCCCACACTGAACTTCCCAGCTATTCTTTAAAAGCGAATGTCCTAGTGTCTACGGTGAATTCCTTCAGCTTCCATAATGCATATTTAGAGGCATGAATTCTTTAGGGAAGAAGGGAAACTTCCAGTTTTTCACTTTTCTGCTCAGCTCCTCTAAAGGGAGCCGCAAGTCTGTCTCCCTCTCTGGTGTCCTGTTGTTCCTCACTTTGCCCTTCCCAGAATTTCAACCACGTGTTTCCCCACGTCAAGGTCAGCTTGGTGTATGCTGGTCATCTCAGCTCTTCAGGAAGCTGAGGCAGCAGGGAACACAAGTTCAAGGCCAGCCTGGACAACTTAGTGAGACCATGTTGCAAAATAAATTTTTAAAAAATGCAAGTATAAAAGGCTGCCTCCCTGTAGCTCTTAGCCTTCATGGGCTGTGTTCTGGAATGGCTGTCTTGGCATTATATCTAAAACATTCTTTCTCCTAATTGATAATATTTTATAGTCAGGGGAAAAGTATACTGTGTTAGTTTTATGTCATCAATCTTATTTAATCATCTCTAGAACTACTTGAATCTTCATTAATATTATAAGAGCAAGTATAGAACTTTTTAAAAAGCATTAACACACTGATGTTAATTTTTTAAAAATAATTAGTCTTTATTGTACCTTCTCCACAGATCCCCAGGTTTCTACCTTTTCTATTATTAACTATAACAAAATTTTATTTAAGTAATTAACATATCTCCATTCACATTTGAACAATATCTTTTATTAGTATTAGTATTTAATTGATATTGGTACTGGAATTTTGCTTATTCTTATAAGTTATAAAATCTCTGTGTTGTATATTGCATCTGTTTTCTTGAAAAATCATACTGTTTCCTATGGAACTTAATCATTCTGACTCCTGGGTTTGATGTCTTCAAAATTTCTGTGTTCCAACCGTTTGGCCTGTGTGTTGAAAACCAGTTAGAAGGAAAACAGCACGGCCTCTGACACAGAGTTGCAGGAAGACGGAAGGGCAAAGCCTCGTCAAGGCCACGAGACCTAGCAGCCATTTTCCTTACAAACACTCAATGGCTTAGATGCAGAACGTTGAAGCTTCTGTTTCTTTCCTTTGGGGACTTCTCCATGAGGTCTAGGGCTTGGGCAGAGGCTTCCCGTTGCAGCCCTGACCCTCGGGTCTGTGTACCTCCTTGGGGCGACTTCCGGCCCCAGAGTGTGGTTGAATCTGGACTGACAAGACAAAAGAAGAGAATTTTTTTTTTTCTTTTTCCGAAGTGAACTAGCAGGAAAGCTCTGCGGGAGCGAGTGTTTTGAGTGACCACAGGTGACGCAGGCTAGGAGTATAAATGGATTAACTGCCTCAATCCTTTACAGTAAGATTGGAACGAAGGGCATAAAGGTGAGAATCCCAGCCAGGAGAAGAGAGCTGAGGCTCGAGCCACACGACGTTTGTCTCGGGGACCGGCAGGCCTGCTGGTTTCTCACTCCTACCGGTTGGGTTGGCAGGGCTAGCCATTACCCCTTTTCTTTTTTTTTTTTTTTTTTTTTTTTGCGGTACTAGGGATTGAACTCAGGGGCATTCTACCTCCGAGCTACACCCCCAGCCCTATTTTTTATTCTTTATTTTGAAACCGAGTCTCACTAAGTTGCGGAATGCCTCACTAGGTAGCTGAGGCTGGCCGCAAACCCGGATCCTCTGGTCTCAGCCTCCCGAATGCTGGGATTACAAGCGTGCGCCACCACGCCCGGCTCCATTACCCCTTTTCTGCTTTCTTTGCCTGTGTCTCGCCCCTCCCCCTCCAGCCTGTCCTCTCTCACCCGCTTTAGCTTTGTTGGACCAGATGGCCAGGACAGGAGCCGCCGCTGGCCGAGGGGCAGGCTGGAGGGCAGCCGGGCGCTTGACCTGGGCATCTGCCGCTCCACTCTGGTCAAGAAGCCGGGGAAGCCAGAGCTGAGACCTCTTTAGCAGGGTTTCTGTGAGACCGTCCACCTCCACTGGACCCCCTTCATCTTCAAGCAGCCAAGTGGCTCTGGGGGGATGAGGTGGAGCAGGATCCTTTGCTCTGGGAGAGTCGGGGGCCGGGTCAGCCGCACTCGCTCAGGCGTTCTCTAGTCGGTGAACTCCACTGGGCAGCCCAGCCCCTCCCCAGCCTCTGATGGACCTCCTCATAGAAGCCCCTTTTCACTTTTGTTTTATCTACTCTTCGCAGAACAATAGAGATAAATTAGGTAGTGATGACTCCACTTGCTTAGGTGGGGGGGGGAAGATTTCTTTTTCCAAAGGAAAAGAAAAATATTACCTTAAAAAATACTTTCCATGCCGGGCGTGGTGACACACACTTGTAATCCCAGCATTTGGGAGGCTGAGACCAGAGGATCCGGGTTCGCGGCCAGCCTCAGCTACCTAGTGAGGCACTCCACTACTTACTGAGACCCTGTTTCAAAATAAAGAATAAAAAAATAGGTTATAGCTCGGAGGTAGAATGCCCCTGAGTACTGCAAAAAAAAAAAAAAAAAAAAAAGAACATGGGAGGGTAACCACACATTTAGCTACTTTGTAGGTCCATTTTATTTTATTTTATTTTTTTGTGGTACTGGGGATTGAACTCAGGGGCATTCTACCTCCGAGCTATAGCCCCAGCCTTATTTTTTTTTATTCTTTATTTTGAAACCGAGTCTCACTAAGTTGTGGAGTGCCTCACTAGGTAGCTGAGGCTGGCCGCGAACCTGGATCCTCTGGTCTCAGCCTCCCGAATGCTGGGATTACAAGCGTGCGCCACCACGCCCAGCTGTAGGTCCATTTTAGAACTAAAGTGACTCTTCCTCAAAAAGACCTCTTTAACCTCTGTGGTGGCATCCAACAGACAGCATCATCATGGAGGTTCATATGTGGTACATGTGGCTTAAAAAGCAGTTGTGACTGGCATTGCAGTAGGAAGTAATCTGGGGTCACGAATAATATCTAATCCCTAATGTTTCTAGTAGTCAAGGACTAGAGGATGATTTGTTCTTTTAAGAGGGAATTATATAAATTCTTATTTTGGGTATTCATACCAGAATTCCGTATTCTGTTTCTTATGTCTTGCACATTTTTAGACAAATAGTAAATGCCATTTCTACAATTAGAGTAATTCCTGAGAATACACCTGTTTACAACCTCAAGTTAATGTTAAAACATTTCAGTATTTTGAAGAGAAATAGATGATGTGTTTAATTTCCCCTGTATAAAGATGTTGAAACTAAATTTAAATTTGCATCTTATTATCTGACATATGAGGAGTAGGTGAGTGGTATTCATTTCATTCTTAGATCTCAGTATTTCTGCCTTACTTTAAAATAAGGGTCAGAAAATTTATTTGGAAAGGGCCTGATAGTCAGTGCTTTAGCTTTTGTAGGCCATATGTCTTCTCTGTAGAATCTCCACTCCTCTGTCCTCTTTCCTGTCTTCTTTCTCCTCCTCCTCTATGATTTTTGTAACTGTTTAAAAACGTAGAAACCAAGCTGGGCGTGGTGGTGCATGCTTGTAATCCCAGTACTTGGGAGGCTGAGACCAGAGGATCTGGGTTCGCAGCCAGCCTCAGCTACTTAGTGAGGCTTTCCACAACTTAGTGAGACCCTGTTTCAAAATAAAGAATAAAAAATAAGGCTGGGGATATGCCTCTGAGGTAGAATACCCCTGGGTTCAATCCCCGGTACCACACACAAAAAAATGTAGAAACCATTCTAAGCTTGAGTGTGCTGCAATTCAGATATAGCCAACTGGATGCTTTAAGGCCTTAGTTCTAGACCCATTTTGGCCCCAAACTAACTATAATTTTGAATAGTTTGAAGAATTAGCTGTTGGGAGCGGCAGAAGCAGTCGCACCCGAAAGATGGCGCCTGGAGGAAGTACCTACGTGCAGTAAACAACTCCTAATATGGTGTTGTCGCTTGATAGCAATGCTAGCTGGTGAGCAGGCTTAGTTTCCTGACCAATTAGAGTACAGATATGTGCCTGATCCTGATTGGTCAATGACAGAAATATAAGCGCCGGGTTCTTGGGGGATGGGGCCGGACCAAGTTATCAGAAGACCTGTTAACAAGAGCAATCCTGAGTAAAGCTTCATGTAGAAGGAACCTGTTGCCGTGTGCTTTTCTCCGCCGGTCGGGTAGCAGCTCGCGGCAATTAGCCTCAACTTCTCTGACCTTTATAAATTTTATTTAGTTTTTTTTTTAAATTTTATTTTTAATTTTATTTTTTGCGGTACTGGGGATAGAACCCAGGGGCATTCTCCCTCTGAGCTACACCCCCATCCCTATATTTTATTCTTTATTTTGAAACAGGGTCTCACTAAATTGTGGAGGGCCTCACTAAGTAGCTGAGGCTGGCCACGAGCTCGGATCCTCTGGTCTCAGCCTCCCAAGTACTGGGATTACAAGCATGAGCCATCACACCTAGCTTATAAATTTTATTATAGGAAATTTTTTTTTAAATTTAAAATCAACTTGGTTCTTCAATTTTCCCCTTACTAGACACTGTGGTTTCAAGCAAGCTCTGAAAGCCACTCTGAGTTTCAATTTCCTCTTCACCAAATTGAGGAAATAACACCAACTCTGCCTACATTTTGTTTCAAATGTCTGTACTTTCATTAGTGTATTGTAAGTGTACCTCATTATGAGGTTCAACTCGATAGCAAGCATACGTGCACACATCGCCTGAGTATTTCCCTCCACATCCCACCCTGCTCCCTCCCCATGCATGCTAGTGAGATTGGAGATGAGGCCCTCAGATCTAACTTTATGTGAACTCGTTCCTCAATCCTCCTTTTCCCTCTCCCCAGTTCCCTCCCCCAGCCCCCTTCCATTATTTTACTGGTCTCGCTCCTCATTTATCTAAAGTCCCTTATGCTTCCTATTTTTTCCCTAACTTCCACATATGAGAGAAAACATATGACTCTTGACTTTCTGAGACTGGCTTGTCTCACTAAGCATAAGATTCTCTGGCTCCATTTTCCTGCAAATGACAGAATTTTGTTGATCTTTACGACTGAGTAGAATTCCATTGTGTATATATACCACAGTTTTTAAATCTATTCACTTGTTGACACATACCTAGGTTGGTTCCATAATTTTTCTGTTCTGAGTTCTAGTGCTTCAAGCATGGGTATGCATGTATAACTATAATAGCCCGACTTTAGTTCTTTTTTGTTAGTTTTTGTTATAGAATGTCCTCTGACAGAGCTTCTGTATTGATGTTCCGAGTTGATATAATTAAATCACAAGGGTTATAATCTCATCAGCAAAAAATTCCATTTTAGTTGGCAATGTAGGCGTGTGGGGTGTGCTTGGAGGAGGGGGATATTAAGGATTGTGGCCCTGGGGACTGTGCTTCTGTACTAGAATCCCCTGACTTGCTCTGTCTTGCTTCCCCCCCTCTGTGATGTGAGAGCAGATCTCTCCCTCTCCCTCTCTCCCCTTCCCTCCCTCTCTGTTCCCAGTCCCAGTTCCGCCAGTGTAATCTAGCCTGACTTGGGCTGAACTCCTGAAATCTCCAGAATTGTGAGCAAAGAACTCTTCCTTCCTCTAAGTCATGGTGTTCAGTTGTCTTTGGATTCTAGCAGTGAAAATGCTGACTGATAGACTTTGGAAAGTGTTAAGGCTTGGTATGGCTGGGTCATTTGGTGGTTCCAGTCCTCTTCTTTTGAGGAACCTCCATGCTGATTTCCTTAGCGGTTAAGCTAATTTACCTCGCCACCAGCAGTGTATAAGAATTCCTGTTTCCCCATGTCCTGGCCAGCATTTATTATTGTTTGTGTTCTTGATGACTGCCATTCTAACTGGAGTTAGATGGAATCTCAATGTTGTTCGAATTTGCATTTCCCTGATTACTAATGATGTAGAACATTTTTTAAAATGTATTTTGTGGCCATTTGCATTTCTTCTTTTGAGAAGTGTCTATTCAGTTCAATCACCCATTTTGTGATTGGGCTGTTATTTTCGTATTAAGGTTTTGGAGTTCTTTATATATTCTATATATTTGTCGTGCATCAGAGGACTAGCTAGCAATGATATTCTCCCCTTCCATAGACTGTCTTCAGATTCTTGTTATATTTGCCGCTGAGGTTTTTAATTTGATGCCATGAAATAGAGATGGAATATCCCCAAATTCATTCTGTGAAGCCAGTATCACCTTAATACCAAAACCAAATAAAAAAATCCTCAAGGAAAGAGAATTTCAGATCAATATCTTTGAACATAGATGCAAAAATTTCTTAATAAAATACTAGCATTCAAAACCACATCGGGAAGATTGTACACCGCAGTAGAGCTGGTTTCACTCTGCCCACCTTTCAAAATTACTTAATTATTTTCTAACTGAAATATAGATACTGAAAATGCTGTTATGACACCTGCAACATCAAATCTTTATTAGGAATCGTTCTTTTACGCTATGTGTTTTTATTACTGTAAATTTTCTTTTATACATTTTGTTATAGGAAAAGATGTTTTTTATTTAAAATCAGTTCCACAGACTGAGGCCGGGGTGGGGTGGCTGCTGGTGCAGCCAGGTGCCAGGGTGGCTGTCTTCCTGCGAGGCAGCCGCCGTGTAGGCAGAACCTGGTTGAGGGCGCCTGGGTCAGAAGCCAACAGCTGCATCCCAGAGGACCACTCAATCCAGATGCCAGTGGATCTGGATGGCCACCAGAGCTTCACAGTGTGCCCAGAACCCCACACTCAAGTCACCTGGCTGGCCGGCTGGGCCTGGGGCTCCAGCGGGCTCTGGGAGGGCTCTAGGAGGGGCATAGGAGAGGGTGGGAGGAGACGGATCGGGATTGTCATATTTGTCTCTTCAACTAACTTGTTTTAAAGGGAAATAGAAATGTGTTTGTCATGCTTTAAAGCATAAGTTATTAAATCTAAGTACTTTTTTAAAAGGAAAAAACAAGCTGGGCATGATAGCACTCACTTGTAGTCCTAGGACTTGGGAACCTGAGACAAGAGGATTGCGAGACAAGAGGATTGCAGGATTGTGGCCAGCCTCAGCAACTTACTGAGGCTTTCTGCAACTCAGTGAGCCCCTGTTTCAAAGTAAAAAATAAAATCAGACTGAAGGGGTAGCTTAAAGGTGGAATGCCCCTGGATCCAGTCTTCAGTCCCCAGTACCACAGAAAAAAATAAATGAATAAAAATAAAATAAAATCACCAGCCAGTAAGGTCACTAACTCTTATTGCAGCAACTGGCAAGTAATAGGCCTTCAGTGGCTAGTCACTGGAGGTATCTGTAGCTCTTTCCAGCCAGCACTTCTGTTGTTCCCTTCTTACTCACCCAGTGGTTTCAAGTGATCTCTAAAACATGGATAACCCAAGTCTTAATTAACAAAATGCCTTGCATAGAGTAAGTTCTCAACTATTTGCTCCAAGAGTTTGGGCTGCGTAGGCATCAGATGTTCCCATTGACCTCACTGTCAATGTTGCATTTTTTTACTTAAGAGTACTAAGAGTACAAATCTATTGGTGTTCCTTCTATCTTAGTTTCTTATCTAAAAAAAAAAAAGAAATCTCCCTTTTTATCCCTTATTTCCCTCCTCCATGACAGAAAAATGAAAACTATTTCCTGAGGCTCTATGGGTTCTATCCAGTAATAAGATAGTTAACTTTTGTCTTGATGCCCCCTCTTTCCCAATCAGTTATTTCTAGCAAAAGCCAGTTAAAACCAAGTTTCATGTCATAAAAACTATGCCTTGGCTAATTGAAGCTCCTCTCCCCAGTTGGGGTAGAAAAGGAAACTTCCGAGAAATCTAAGATCCATTTCTCAGATTTCTTTGGTTTTTGTGTTATTATATATAATTTAAGGGAGGAAGAAAAGAGAATAACCAAGTGTTATACTTCTCAAATTTGGCCATACATCAGCATTACCTAATAAATGCTGAACAAATCAACCATCACTGGGCCTTGCCCCAGACTTACTGAAGCAAAGGCTAAGAGGGAGTCAGACTTACCAATCCCTGTTTTTGAAAAGACTCAGCCAAGTCAGGCATGGTGGCACACACCTGTAATGCCAGTACTTGGGAGGCTGAGACAGGAGGGTTGCAGGTCAAAGACAGCCTCACCAAGTAGTGACACTATCATCAATCTAGTTAGACCCTGTTTCAAAACAAAATATTAAAAGGACTGGGGTTGTAGCTAAGAGGTAGAATGCCCCTGGGTTCAATCACCAGTACCACAAAAACAAACAAACAAATAAATAAATATAAAAATAAATAAAATACTCAACTAGGTTTGAAAAATAGTGGATACCATGACTTTTAGATAAAAACAGTTCTGAGTCAGAATTCTGGTTCCATTATTTACTACCTCTATGAATCTTAGCAAATTATTTAATTTTCCTTCAAAAAAGTAAAGATAAAACTATTTCACTGAAGTTTTCTGGGATTAAATCAGATAATTAGTATGTAAGGGCTTGGAACGTAACAATCACTCAACATATCATTATTACCATTGTGGGGGACTATAATTATTTTTCAGGCACTTTATGTATTCTTTAGGGGAAAAGTTACACAAAATTTGAATTTTGAATAGAATTTTATTTATTTATTTATTTATTTATTTATTTATTTATTCATTCATTCATTCATTTGCGGTACTGGACATTGAACTCAGGGGCATTCTACCTCTGAGCTACACCCCTAGTCCTATTTTTTGTTCTTTATTTTGAAACAGGGTCTCACTAAGTTGCAGAGGGCCTCACTAAGTAGCTGAGGCTGGCTGCGAACCCGGATCCTCTTGTCTCAGCCTCCCAAGTACTGGAATTACAAGCATGTGCCACCATGCCCGGCTTAGAATTTTATTTAAATGTTAAGTTAAGTGTATACCAACTATGTTTTTTTTAAAATTTATTTATTGGTGCATTGTAATCATACATCTTGATGAAGTACAGGTTGGTAGAGGCATACATGCACACAGCACTCATTTAACCCTTCCCCAATTCCCACCCCATGCCCTCCCCCTCCCTCCTTCTCATGTTCGGGTTAGTGACTGACTTTGATATGTTTGTGAATGTACATCATGTGGATTAAGGTGTTTCCCTCCCCCCTCCCATCACCTTCAGTTAGGTCACCTTTGCTCATCTAAGGTTTCTCCTTCTTCATCTAGAGTCCCTCCTTTGACCCACTTTCTCCCTAGTTTCTGCATATTAGGGAGAATTTCTGACTTTTCACTTTTTGTGACTGACTAATCTCCCTTAGCATAATGTTCTCCAATTCCATCCATTTCCCTGCAAATGACATGACTTTGTTCTTCTTTATGGCTGAGTAAAATTCCATTGTGTACATATCTCATAGTTCTGGAATCCTTCCATAGTTTGGCAATTGTGAATTGTGCAGCTATAAACATAGATACACATGCGTTGGGCTGATAGTTTGGTTTCCATTCTTTTGGGTAGATACCCAGAAGTGGTATTGCTGGATCATATGGTAGCTTCATTCCCATTCATCTAGGGATCCTCCATACTGTTTTCCAGAGTGGTTGCACTGATCTGCAATCCCACAACAATGTATTAGAGTTCTCACTTCTCCACGCCCTTGCCAGCATTTGTTGTTGTTTGTGTTTTTAATGACTGCCATTCTAATTGGGGTTAGGTGAAATCTTAGGGTAGTTTTGATTTGTGTCTCTCTGGTTGCTGATGATGTTAAACCTTTCTTCAGACATTTATTGGCCATTTGTATTTCTTATTTTGTGAAGTGTCTATTTGGTTCACTTGCCCATTTTTTGATTGGGTTGTTTGTTTTTTTAGCGGTGAGTTTCTTAAGTTCGCAGTATATTCTAGACATTAGTCCTCTATTGGAGGAGTAGCGGGCAAAAATCTTCTCCCATTCTGTCAGCTCTATTTTTGTTTGTTGATTTTCTATAGTTTAGTAACCTTGTAGAAGATACACCATTTTAAATTTGAACTTTACTTTGAATGCCTTCAATGTTGGCTTGTTTTCAAGTTTCCTTCTTGAAAAATATCCACCTTTAGATCACAAAAGAAAGATAATGAGAGCTGTATCCATGTGCAAGGTGATTAAGAACTGAATGCATCTGAGGTTGAGTGTGTGCAGCACAAACCTTCAGTGATGGTTCTAACAAGCTTTCACTACAAGGAGAATACTGTATGTTATTTTTTGACCCTCTGCAGTAACTTTCAATTTATTGTAGTGATTTTTTCCCCAGTGATTTCTATCATTATGTTAAAACCATAAGCCATGTTTTAGTTCTGACATCTAAGTGTCATAAAAACTTACTTTATTTTAAACATTTATATCTGTCAAAGCAATAACTCTCCATAAAATATTAACAGTAACCTCGAAATATAGTAACAATCAGAATCTAACAGAAAGAGTATCATTCTTATTTTTCTTCAAACTGTTCTTCAATCATAAAGCAATTCTATAAGTTTCAGTGAGGAATTATGTTATCTCTTCAAATGTTATCTCCAAGTTAACTATTTTTCCTATTAGCCTCTTCTGTCTTTGAGACTTAATGGTCTTTTCTAGAAGTCTTGACATGACCACTTGTATACTCAAATCCTGATCATAAAGAAAGGATCATTCTGTTTTAACAGCTTATTTTAAATAGAACCAGTCACAAAGGTATAGAATCATACAGGCATTGATTTACAGACAGGCATCCTAGTAGTGGCAGACCATGAGATACAGTATTGCTCTATTGGGCCTCTGCACTCTATACATAGGCTAGTTGCTATTCTGTAGAGTAGTGTTGAGGCAGTTGTCAAATTTTTTAAATTCACAGATTTATGCAAGTGAATTCTATTGCTCACTTCTTTCTTCCTACCCAAAACTCTCACAACCAAAATGCAAACTGGTGTAGGTACCAGAAGTTGATACTTGGATGTTGAAGAATCTGGGCATGCTACTCCACGTTCCCACTTACCTGGCTCTTACCTGCAGCTAGTGTCTTGGAAACCTGCTTCCCAGTGCCAGTGTTGTCTGTCTCCTGGATGTGTTACGAGTGTATGAGGCCCTGCCTGTGAAGCATGGGAAGACTAAGCTTCAGCTTTCACTTCTCCTCTGGGCCACACTCTACTTCTCTCTAGGAATGTTTTTCATTTTTCATCCTCAGCTCCGAAAAGTATTATTTTATGTGGGTTCAGGTGAACTCAGTAACTGAGCAGAGGTAGATGACAAATGGCTGGGGAGAGGTTGTGAAGTAATGGGACCATTACCCATTACCCAGACATTTTTCTGGTACCTTCCTTTCATGAGGAAAAATAAAAATAAAAAGGTTTTTATTTGCTTTTTTATGAATAAACCCATATTGTATTTGTCTTTGTAGTTATCTGTGGCCTATTTAAGAATGTAAGGACAAGAGCTTGACAAGGTGGTATGCACCTGTAATCCCAATACTTGGGAGTCTGAGATAGAAGGATTGCAGGTTCAAGGACAGTGTGCGGTAGCTTAGTGAGATTCTCTTTCAAAATAAAAAATAATCCAGGTGTGGTGGCGCACACTTGTAATCCCAGTACTTGGGAGGCTGAGACGGAAGGATCACAAGTTCACAGCCAGTCTCAGCTACTTAGTGAGGCCCTCTGCAATTTAGTGAGACCCTGTTTCAAAATAAAGAAAAAGAACTAGGGCTGGAAAAAGAACTAGCTCAGGGGTAGAATGCCCCTGAGTTCAATCCCCAGTACCACAAAAAATAAGATAAAATAAAAAACAAAACATAAAAAAGGACTGGGGGTATAGCTCGCATGTAGAATACTCTTGGGTTCAATCCCCAGTGCAAAAAAAAAAAAAAAAAAAAAATGTAAAGGCAGAGTCATTTGGATAGAAGAGGTAAATACAGAGGCAAATGTTGGACATTGTTTTCCTACCCCTTAATTTTTCTTTGAGCACTGTCCAATATAAAATCATATTGATATGAAATGACAAAAACAATGTTAAATAATACACACTGATCTTCCTGTCTAGGCTTTCTTATTTGCTTCTTCATATAATTCCTGAATTTTAGAATCTAGGTGTCAATATGCTTTAGTTGATTTTTTTTTTTTTCATACTGAGGATTGAACCCTGGGATGTTCTAACTCTGAGCTACACCTCTAGCCATTTTTATGTTTTTGTTTTCAAACAGAGACTACTTAGGTTTCTGAGAGTCTTGCTTAAGTTTCTAAGGCTGTCCTCAAAACTGTGATCCTCCTGTCTCAGTCTTCTGCCTACTGGGATTATAGTCATGCACCTCCACACCCATCTTAGTTGAATATTTTTAAAATTTTGAGATGCAGAGAAAAACATTAAATACTTGATTACTAGGTCTTAAAATTCTAAGCCCCCAAATGCATTTTTTAGTTTCCCTACGTTTTACTAATTCATCAGAGAGGATGGGTCTTGAGACCTTCGGAAGCCACTTACTAGGAGTGAAGCTCTGGGCTCGGCCTCCCCTGGCTTTCCCAACCTACATTAAACTCTCCACCAGTCCCCAGTGCACACTAGACCTACTCAGATCAAGTTTTTAACACTGTTTGCACATGAACAGCAAAGGTAGGCCATCCGGGGCGGTCCTCCTCAGGCAGGCCTCTTTCTCAACTTCCCTGACCTTGGCTGTTCACTTTGATCACTGCCTCAGCCTGTATTCCTGATCTCTGGCCCTCCCCCTTTGGTCTGCACTGACTGAATGCCTTGTACAAGTTTTATCTAAGTTTTCTTTAATAGTATCTACGGACTAAGGTCTTTTGAATAAAACACATCATTCTTAACCAACAATCCCAGGAAAGCTTATGATTTTTTAAGATTGATTTTGTATCCAGACACTTTGCTGAATTTGTTGATCAGTTCTATAATCCCAGAGTATAGTCACAATTATGTGACTATCCACCTTTCACACATGCACATTGGTTCAAATGTGTAAGCAAAGGGAGGAAAGGTCCTGCTGGCCTGTGTACCAGTGTAGCAGCTGTGTGGCGGGTGTGTCTGTGCCTCAGTGGCACGCTTTGGGTCCGTCCCGGCGCTCACTTTAATTCCGGAAACACGCATCACATTGTTTCTTCCGGCTCCCTTCTCAGCCCTGGCGACTGGGGCTGAGGCGGAGCGGGGTGCTTTCCGTATCTAACCTCATCTGACTTCAGAGTTGTGGCCAGATTTTACAGAGATGAATGGAGGACTTTGAAGTATCACTTTTCTGTTAGATTTCCATCTTTCCTGTGTGTGTTCAGTAGAGCCAGCAGAATGAGAAAGTCCTGAAGGGCACCTCTCTCTTCTTCTCTTTCCCCTCCAGTGAAAGGGCTTCATCTCATAGATCAGGGGTCTGGCAGGGTTAATAATACCGCCATTCACAGGAGTAAAAGAAGAGTAGATGACAGCTGAAGGGAATTGGGGGCTGCTGTGGGTGGGTTTGTCCGATACCATCATGACTTCTGTAATGTGCATTCCCTCATATGGGGGAAATTTATTGTTCAGATTGATTTTTTTTTTAATTTTTTATGGAAGACCCTATGTGGTTGTTTGAGTCTTGTGAAGAATGTCAATAAGTCAGTTTGTAGTTGAACGCAGCCTCAGTGCTTAGACTGAGATTCGCCTCATCACTGCTGTACCACAGAGGGACTCCATCTGCTTGTCACCTGAAAATCGACTGGAAGAATGCAGAGAGTTTAAAAACTGCTTCCAAAAAGCAGAACTTCGCAGAGATGTTGCTTTTTACCCATTGGTGTAAGAAATGCATACTCTGGCTATCTCAGAAGCACTTTTCATGAACACGTGAACTGCTAACTTCTGTCAAAGCTCTATCAACTACAGGCAGCTCCACAGAGTAACTCACATAAGTAAGGTGTGGGGGGTGTTCGTTTGGTTATTTTGAAAGTGAACTTACTCTTTAACTCACACAAGTGACGCCATGCAGAAGAACTATGAACCTGTGTTTATTACTTTCAAGCATAACCAGCCCACACCTTCGTTGGAAGGCAGGCCCAGCTCACCCTCTTCTGTGCTTTTTTATCTTTCTGGAATTGTCTGGAGGCAGAGGTTCTATGGGGCATACTTGACCAACATGATCAAGCTGACAGGGAAAGCCTTGTCCCAGAGAAGGGGCCTGCAGGTAACTCATGTGACCGAGTGTCTGCTGCAGAGGTGAACTGCGAAGAAATCCCCTGAACTACACTGATGAGCTGTGCTCTTCTGTAAGAAAATTGAATAAGCTATTGCTCTAGTTTTTACTCCTCTGTATTCTCATCCTCTCATTTGTCCATATCCCTCTCCCATATTTGTCTGTCTGCCTGCCTCTATCCCTTTCTCCCTTCCCACCCTCTTTTGTATTCATATAGGGAAGACAGAGTTATTTTGTGCCCTTCAAAAAGAAAAAAAATCCTTTGCTATTTTTTTTGCCTTTTTTTTTTTTTTTTTTGAGGTACTTGGAATTGAATCCAAGAACATTCTACCTCTGAGGTACAACCCTAGCCCTATTTTATATTCTTTATTTTGAAACAGGGCCTCAGTTGCAAGGGCCTCACTCAGTAGCTTAGGCTGACCATGAATCTGCGATCCTCCTGTCTCAGCCTCCCAAGTACTGGGATTGCTAGTGTGTGCCACCATGCCCAGCTAGTTGCCAGTTTTTATAGTTGTTTTCTGCAAGTTATCTTTTTCATGTTTTCTAGATCCTCATCCAAGCTTTACATGCTTGAAAGTATTATCTACTTCTCTAAAAATTCAGTTCCCTTACTCTTAATTTGAAACTCACTCTAACTTGAATTAAATATATTAGATTTTTAAAGCAGTGTATTTTTCCTCATAAACCCAAGTCTGATTTTTTATATTGTACTTTTGATTAGGCCTATCAAGTAAATATATTCTTAAAATGTCATATTCAGCATTAACTTTTAAACACAAATCATAATATTTGCTTTATGTGTCTAAGGTCCTCATGAGTAAATAAATTTAGGCTTTATCTGAAAAAGTATATTGTTCATTTACCTTTATATGTTTTGCTTGCTCAATCATTGAATACGTTTAAGTCTTCTGAGAATGCCAATAAACTCCATATGAATACAACAGGTCTTTGAAACCTGATCCTTCCAGTAAAACTTTGCTGAAACATGATTTTGTAGGGAGAATTATAAATCTTGCAGATTAACACAGTGAGAACAACACAACTTGAATCATTAAAGTTAAACTATATGATGTTGATTTTCAGTAAGGCAATTGTCAATGCAAATACACATTAATATCCTTAGCGCTACCAACTTTAAATACTCCCAATGTTCATGCATAAGACTTTAAGTATTTATCCACATGAAATATTGGCATACAACATAATATATAGAATATAAGATTACAGATAAATTATTACAGATTATTCTTAAAAAGCCTTTAAAGTGCTGAATGTTATAATAACAAACTTACTACTAAAGCACCATAGACAGGAAGAAAGCACAAGATTCATTTATCAGCCAATGAATAAATGGTTTAACAATTTAAAGCATTTAATAAGAACGGAACCACAGCAGAGCTAGTCTCCGGTGTACAATTACCAGAGAAGTTCACTAGGTCAGAATAAAAGCAAAGATTAATCTTAGCATCTAATATGCAGTGTAGTTTTTCTTTCTCAATCAAAATGTGAAAAGAAACGTAAAATATAGAATTATGTTTCCATCAGAACTTAAACTAGTTTGACATTTTAAAAATTGCCTCGAAAATTGGAAGTATAGAAATGTCATCACTTACACAAATAAGAAAAAAAAGTGTATAGTCCATCTCAGTCATTTCTGGAAACAGACCACACACAAACTTACATTTTTTTAAGCCAAAGGGGCTTTAAAGTTTAAAAGGAGGAAAGCAGACTTAATGGCATTAGACCTAATGTCCCTTGTGTATTGAAAGAAAAGGTTCAGTGTAAGAAGGCAAGTGTTCTTCCATCAGTTTCTCGGTTTACTTCCCACTGTTTTCTAGGGCAAGAAAGTAATGCTCTGTGCTTACCGAGTCATACATAAGGCTTTATTAAGCAGCAACTTGAGATGACGTCAGTCATCTGCTTCCCTGCCATCGGAAACAAATAAGAGAGCTGGAGGAGAAAATCAGCGAAACCTCGATCATAGTTTCTACAGTGCCTTGTGTTTGTGGTGTGCTTCGTATTGCATTAGGTGGAGTCGTTTTTTAAAGCATTTTCTATGTAAAGAATGAATATATAAGAACTTTGGTTGCATTTTGATTACAAGTCTTATTATTTGGATTTTTGAATGTTTCATTTTTTTGGATACTTAATTCAGAATGTGCGATCAGTGCACAACATGAAACTTTTCCTGGCTTTAAGATAATGGCAAAACAAGTTTCTATGTTCTTAGGCAAGACCAGTACTTATTAGCAATTATAGAAATAGTAATAAAAATAACGATTTCTTATGACCAGAATAATACTCTACTTAATTACCATCTATTCACTAATCTTGTTTCAGGATACCTCCCATATTATTCCTAAAGGAGATAAGTCAAAGACAAGTCAGATAACACTGCCCTCCTCATCTTCAGTTACTCATTAGTTCGTTCATTTACCTCCTTGTTTCTAATGCTCCACATGGTAACTCAAGCAAGTTGAGAAAATAAAACAAATGCATGAATAATTCACACACTTCTCATCAGTAAATCACAACAGTCAGGTAAAGAACAAATAAGCGTATCAAACTATTTTGTATTGCATTGAGAAGACTTGATCCAAAATGTTCCTGTTTCTCAGTTGCTTGCCATCCTCAGAAGGCAGACTAAATTTCAAAGATTGTTTTTTTCTAATATAAAAGTAAATTACTAAAAACTTCCATTAAAATGCACCAGACTCAGTTCAAAGTTACCACTTGTTCGATAAAAGAATCAGTAGTAGATATTTCAAAATGTAATGCATGTAAAGAGAGGGATTACGAACTTATGTGCAGGTACACAGTTGTGTTCTTAAAATCTAGATTACAAACCTGATATAAAATTCAAGTTTAACAACATATCTTATTAAGATAAACATCTTAATCCTTTATGAAAGAAAAACAAAACAGAACAAAGCCCTGATAACAGGTTTCCTTTGGTGGTGATCTAGGCGGCATTAGGGATAAGATTTCCCTCTTGTTCTGCTGTCTCTGTGTCCCTCACTCATCATGGGAGGAACATCACTCCACTAACTCTTCCTGTCAGTGTTGGTGGCGACAGCCAGTCTGACCTGAACAGAAACCAACACTCCTTCCCAACCTGGAAGTGTTCGTGATTTATTTCACCACCCCCAACCCCGCTGTACCCACACCAGCAGGCTTTGTTTATTTAAAATGCAGGGTCCCTCTTTCACATGTAATGTGATTGGATTCTTTCAATACTAAGTGACTTAATGTGGTTTTCCTGAACATTTCACACAAAAAGAAGAAAAAAAAAGGGCAAAAAGTATTTTCCACCCGAGACCATTATTTCTCAAGGTTAAAGGATTTGCTCTGACATATGCTCTAAGAGGATCTTGGTTTATTTGCTGCTTGGGGTACAGCAAGGTTTGGAGATGGGTGGGGTAAATTAATAAAACACTCGTGCTGATTCCTCTATTCCAAAAGGAGAGTCCACATTGTCTATGATTTCTATCACAACCATCCCATTTGGTACTGAGACTCATGAGGGAAGTTGGGTTTGTTTTCTCCATTCTTCCTGTACCTCATCTTGGGAGCCTTAGGGAATTTTGGGTTCCGGACAGCAATTTGTGCTACTTACCAGTGCATATTTTTAAACAATCTTTTCAGATTTACAGTTGACATAGCTGAGAGTACCTGAGGGACTGGTGCATATGTGGTCTGTTAAAACACTCCTTTGAAGAGGAAACTCGTGTTTGCCCCTGGTTACCCAGTTGGGAGGGCTCCTGTGCCTGCCACGGGCTTGGCCCTCCGTTTGTCGTTGCTCGTGGTTTGGAGTAGCTCCTTTCATTGTTCGACTCCAGTTGCGCTGAGAGAGCGAGCCTGTTACTTCATGTAAAAAGAAAGTTCTTGTCCAAGCACGTTGCATGCTGCCAGTTTAGAGACTGCTCTTTTGCTGTCTGGATCCGGGACAACTTTTTAACCTCTCCAAGGCAAGGGAGCTGTGACAAGATGTCAGTGACTCTACAAAAGTAAATAAATCACGGGCTTTGAGTTTCGGGAGAGTAATAAAGATCCAGTATCCTCCCTTGAGTTTCTCATCCCACAATTTTGAATCATATTTTTTGTGGCGAAGGTTCTACCTTCAAAGTAAAGCTTTTCAAAAGTTCAGTTTTTAAGAGAGCCAAGTACCCTGAGAGGAAGATCATTAATTCACAATGGAAGAACAATGAGTTAACATTTTAATAAAATGAGCTAAAGAAGCCGGACGTGGTGGCGCACGCTTGTAATCCCAGCATTTGGGAGGCTGAGACCGGAGGATCCGGGTTCGCGGCCAGCCTCAGCTACCTAGTGAGGCACTCCGCAACTTAGTGAGACTCGGTTTCAAAATAAAGAATAAAAAATAGGGCTGGGGGTATAGCTCGGAGGTAGAATGCCCCTGAGTTCAATCCCCAGTA
>PVLC010006099.1:0-71578 GCA_004027655.1 Graphiurus murinus | reverse complement strand
ACCAAGTTTGTGGGAATTTGTTCCAATAAAAACAGGAAACTAACAGAG
This sequence comes from Graphiurus murinus, assembly GCA_004027655.1. Classification (NCBI taxonomy): domain Eukaryota; kingdom Metazoa; phylum Chordata; class Mammalia; order Rodentia; family Gliridae; genus Graphiurus; species Graphiurus murinus. The sequence continues at coordinate 71,530 of PVLC010006099.1, read as the reverse complement.
TAGCTGAAGTTATAGTACCTAGTATTTATTAGTCTCGATCTTTCTTCAAAGAATGTGAACTCTCCATGTGGGCTTGGACTTAGCTTGTGCCTCAGAGCATTCCCTGCACCTAAAACACTTTCAGACAGCATGTATAATAGTTGCTCGATGAATACACAACCATTGTACATGGATGAATATAGGTCTTGGAGGAATGATTAAGTCAAGGGTCTTAAGACAGGGAGATTATTCTAAAGGATCCCATTGAGTCCAGGTAGCCAAGGTGCCTCGGAAGAGGAAGGCAGAATCCTGTCTTTCTCTTTCTCAGTGAAGACAGAGAAAGACAGGATTGGAGCTTGGAATTAGAAGCCGCTAAGGCACCGCACGGTTCCCCATGTACGGAAACCACACTGTAAGCCATGTAGGCCTGGAATTCCTTAAGGGAATTTTCATGTCTGGGTTTAAGTGACTCCATAGTCTCTTTGCCTCTTGCTTTTGCCATCTGAGCTCATACATTCCTTTGGCGCAAGCGCAACCTCCCACAGCACAGCGGATTCTCCCGAGACCATCAGAAGCACCTCCACCATCACAGGGACTTGCATAGGTCACTTCCGGTTAAATGAGTATGTAAGGACTAAATCCTAAGTGACCTTGGCAACACCCCAAGGATGTTAAAATCAAATGCTCCCCTTTCTCTTTCTCTTTTTATTGCTTTTTCCACCTCTGACATAAGAGGGGATTCTTCCAGAAGTATTTAAGAGCCTCCAGCTCTGTGCTCAGGAGTTTTCTGTCACTTGCAATATGTTTCTGTTCATGAGGCCCAGGATGGCATTTAGTCCTTTCCTGACACGTCCAAGAGATAAATGGGCGAATAAGATTGTAACTCACCACACAGAGAATCGTAGACTCCAGCCTCTCGGCACTTAGTATAGCTATCAAGGACTCTTGTTTGCAAGTTATTAAAAACCCTCCACATACTGGAATATACTTGCCCATGTGACCGGTGGGCCCTGCAGGAGGACTCGCGGCAGGCATGGTGTGATGCTCACCATGACTGCTCCTTCCCCACCCCCTGGCTCCACCCCCTCCATCTTCAAGCTCTTCATGACGTCAAGAGGGTGACCCTCTCCTGACTAACATCCTTCCTGCTTCAAACCCAATGGAACGGAAACACTTCTTGCTCTACAGGTTGCTTTGGCTGGAACTGGTCATAAACCCATTTCTCACCAATCACTACAGGATGGGACACCAAATCTGAATCTCATGAGCTCAGCCCTGAAGCCAAGGGTGGAGTCCACAACCTCACTGGAGACACATGGGCTGGGAAGTGGAGTTCTGAGCAGTAGTTCTTAGAGGAACATCAGGCACCATGGCCAAAAGAAAGAGAATGGATGTTTGCTGGAGAAGTAGCCCCCCACCCTGAAGGTCTCAGACACATGGCCATTCAACCTTCCATTTATTGTGCAAAATTGTTAGGAAAGTCTTACATTGGGACATGTATAACTCCCATGAACTATCTCTGACTTTGCTTTCAGAATAATAGAGAAGGAACATACCCAAGTACCTGACAGCCCTTCAGATAATCAAAGACGGTTTTCATAATCCTCTCCACCTTCCATCCTACGGGCAGAACAGCCCGGTTCCCCCAACTCTTCTGTTGGCATTTCACCTTCCTCTGATCAGCTTACTTCTTAGCAACCCTCTCAAAGCAGATCAGAACCACCTCACTCATCAATAACAATGTCATAGAGTCAGATCTCAGGCAGAATGTGGACTCTCAAATCAGGTTGCAATGCAAAAACTAAGTGTTGCTCAAGTTGCCCTTAAAAGGAGGTACCACCGTGGGGAACAGCATCATCACCTCTCAAGAAATTCAGCACCTAAGCCAAGTGTGGTGATGCACGCTTGTAAACCTAGTACTTGGGAAGCTGAGACAGGAGGATTGTAGGTTTGCTGCCAGCCTCAGCTATTCAGTGAGGCCCTCCACAACTTAGTGAGACCCTGTTTCAAAATAAAATAGGGCTGGGAGTGTAGCTCAGAGGTAGAATTCCACTGAGTTCAATCCCCAGTACCAAAAAAAAAGAAAGAAAAGAAAAGAAATTCAGCACCTAAGCCAAGTGTGGTAAATCTAGTACTTGGGAGGCTGAGACAGGAGGATTGTAGGTTTGCTGCCAGCCTCAGCTACTTAGTGAGGCCCTCCACAACTTAGTGAGACTCTGCTTCAAAATAAAAAAAATAAGATAGGGCTGGGAATGTAGCTCAGCGGTAGAATGCCACTGAGTTCAATCCCCAGTACCAAAAAAAACAAAAGAAAGAAAGAAAGAAAGAAAAGAAATTCAGCACCTACTGGTTTTCTCCAGTGTAAGAACACTCTTCCCTGGATCACACAATCAACTGCTTGCCTTTAGGAAACCAATTGCACTTTCAACTTGGCATTAAAATATGTATTTAAGATGGGTGTGGTGGCACACCAGTAATTCCAATACTTGGAAGGCTGAGACAAGAGGACTGCAGGCTCAAGGACTCTCCACAACTTAGCAAGACCCTTTCAAAACAAAACAAAACAAAATTTTAAAGGCTGAGGTGTAGCTTGGAGGTAGAATTCCCTTGAGTTCAAGCCCCAGTACCAAAAACAGAACAAAAAAATGTATTTAAATACAGCAGAATCAAAATGAACACAAGGTAGTACTCAGTAAGACTCAAAAGAAATGAACTAGCAAAGGGAATAGCAGACCAATAATTCCCAGCTCTTAGCAGCCAGACGCACACACCCATTGAGCTGCAAAGGTTCTGTATACTTCAAACTCCCCCTCAATAATCTCCACCTCTCTCTCGCTCGCTCTCACGCTCTCTCTCTCTCTCTCTCTCTCTCTCTCTCTCTCTCTCTCTCTCTCTCTGCCTCCCTCCCTCCTCTCTTCTCTCTCTTCTCCCCTCTTTCTTCTCTCCTTTCTCCTCTCTCTCTTCCCCCATCCTTCTCTCAATATCTCTCTGCCTCTCTCTCACACACACATGCAATATCTCTCTGTTTTTCTCTCCAACACCTCCTAATCCATTATCCCACCCAAGTTCACAGACTAGAAATAAGACTTCACTGTACTTCCCTTAATAAAATCTAAAATCATTACCCACACTCTATTTCTAGCAGTCATTCTACATTAGTTCATATCATGCTTACTCTCCACCAAACGTCCATGGTTTGTCATCTTTTAGCAGAAGGACAATTGTTCACTCAGCTATCTCTAATATTCTGTGTCATTAATTTTGGGCATCGGAATACTGCACCTTGCAGTCTACTCTTGTTCAGTCTCATCTTGCCCGCTCTGTCGCAGGTAGATGATTGCTACCTGCGACGATCATTGTGGGATTCCAGCTCCATCACACCACGAATTCATGACCCTTCCCTGCTTAGTGTCAGGGACAGACCGGATGAACGAGGGTTCAACACCAATGTTGCTGAGGGTGGACCAAGTGGGGCGCTCCCGAGTGCAAAGCCCTGAGGCGACCCGGCAGCCTCTTCATCCTCACTTGCCACACACATTTGCCCTACGATAGATGCACATTGAAATGTGATCAAGGAGTAAAGAAGAACGCTCTTAAGGTTCACGAGGAAGCTGCTCTAGTGAGGTTATTATTAAGGTCATGCTACTGATATTAACAGAAGACTCAGGCAATGAAAACTAGAGTTATCTGGGAATTTAGACATCCAGGTGTACCTCTAGCCACATCTTTAAAAAGGCAAAGCTAAGCCAGGCGTGGTGGCGCACGCCTGTAATCCCAGTACCTGGAGGCTGAGACAGGAAAATCGCAGATTCACAGCCAGCCTCAACTACTTAGTGAGACCCTGTTTCAAAATAAAGACTAAAAATAGGGCTAGAGATGTAGCTCAGAGATAGAATGCTCCTGAGTTCAATCCCCAGTACCACACACACACACAAAAAAAAAAAACCGGCAAAGCTAGTTTGGAAGCTTGCAGTTCATTGCCAGGAACCCAGCGCAAACCCATCAAGTGGTAGGAACTATGTGCTCAGGTGAGGGTAAGATCCAGGCCTCCTTCCCCACAATCAAACGCAGAGCCTTGTCCAGTACTCTTCTGGTGTGATCTGAAGAACTTAGCCAGGAAAGTGCTGTTTTAAAAAGGCAAGTGCAAGCCAGGTGTGGTGGCACACGCTTGTAATCCCAGCATTTGGGAGGCCGAGACCAGAGGATCCGGGTTCGCGGCCAGCCTCAGCTACCTAGTGAGGCACTCTGCAACTTAGTGAGACCCTGTTTCAAAATAAAGAATAAAAATAGGACTGGGGGGTGTAGCTTGGAGGTAGAATGCCCCTGAGTTCAATCCCCAGTACCACAAATATATATATATATTATAAATATATATATATTATAAATATATATATATATATATGAAAGTGGTTATATTTGAGCCGGGCGTAGTGGCGCACATTTGTAATCCCAGCATTTGGGAGGCCGAGACCGGAGGATCCGGGTTCGCAGCCAGCCTCAGCTACCTAGTGAGACACTCCGCAACTTAGTGAGACCTGGTTTCAAAATAAAGAATGAAAAATAGGGCGGGCGTATAGCTCAAAGGTAGAACACCCCTGAGTTCAATCCCCAGAACCGCAAAAAATAAAATAAAAAAAATAAAAAGGCAAGTGCACTATATTTACCACCCCCCCCCCTTTCAAGGATTCATGATGAAATTGGCTTAGTCAAGTTCCAAGAAGCTTACTTTGTTTAGGCAAGTATTTCACCAACTTATTTGAACAGGGAACCCCCATTTTGGAATGACACCTGTTGCGTCCTGTAGAACTTCGGAAGGTCAGCCTTATGGGATCAATATCCCACCCATTTCCATTGATTCACCCCGTCAAGCCAATCGCTGGAGCTTGCAAAAATGGCTGCACCTTTAGTCCTTCCTTCCTCTGGTCCTCTTATTTCCTTTCCGCCAGTGTAGTTATGGCGGCGTCTGGACTTGTGGGGTCCCGTGGTGGCGGAGGTAGCTTGATGCAGCTCCAGCGCTAATCCTGCATAAGCTAAGTCCCCATTTCAAGCTAAGCTCCTGTGCCTGGAGCAAGCCAGGAGATGGGGCTATTTTGGTCCAGGCAGGTGGCAAATCACAGTCAGAGACAGCTGCCCACTCCGCCTACTGCCAGGCTGCCCGGGAGATGTTCTCACTCTCCGCCGTCCTGCTGCTGCTCTTCTGGAATGTCACCGTCACTCTGCAGTGCTGAAACTGAGCTAGGGTATGTGACTTGCCTGCGTAATGTACACAGCCTCCCTTAGTCATGCCGTCTTTCTTCCCAAAGTTACAAGACTCCAAGGGCTGGAAGAATTCATGTTCAGAGATCATCTGGTCCTGCACGCTCATTTTGCAGATGAGAGAAATGCGGTATCAAGAAACCAAATGGCATGCCCAGCGTCTGCAAATAGAGCTGTAGCTCAAAGTTGTGGGACCACAAATAAATCCAAGATATTGTCCATTCTATAATGAAGTGTCAGTAATAGCAAAGGACTGGGAAGAAGCTATACATGCATAGACTTCTCTGGTGTGAGCGCACACGCATGTTCTTTTTAAAAAAAAAAAAAAAAAGTATAAATATCATAATACTATGGTTCTGTAACTTGGTTTTGGTGCTGGTTTTCACTTAATAGCAGAGGAACCTCTTCCCCATGGTTGTAAATGGTTCCACCTCCTTATAAAATCCTCGTCTCCTTGCTTGAGTTCTTGTTTTTCCATGATCTGTGCTGAGCACAGCAGTCAGAAGAATCGTTTTAAAATGGAAATCAGATCCTATTGCCTCCAGCCCTAAAAACCTTCTATGACCTCCCACGAATCTTAAGAGAGAGGTCAAGCTGCCCAAGCGAATGTCAGCCAACCATCCAAGGCCTTTGGTGGCCTTGCCCCTCGCTCCCTCTCGGCCTCTCCTCCGTGTAGACACACAGGCTTCTTTCAGTACCTTAAAGGCACCAGGCTTCTTCCCCAACCCGGGGACCTTCTAGACTGTTCTTTCTTCCCACTGAAACACTCTCTGTACACGCACATATGTGTGGCTATGTGCTCACATGTGTAGATGCATGCACATCCACATTTGCACATGCATTCACACACACACACACACACACACACACACACACACACTTGTGCACGCCTTCCCTCACCTGGAAAGCTCATCTGAGACAACACTTCCTGTTTGTGCTGACCCTCTCCAGTGCCAACTCTGACTCCAGGCTATGTCAGATCTCTGTTACCACTCACCCTTAGAGAGGTAGCTCTTTTCCTTTAACTTGTTATCCCAGTGTGTGTGTGTGTATGTGTGTGTGTGTGTGTGTGTGTATGTGTGTGTGTGTGTGTACAAATATTTGTAGAATTACTTGATGTGTATATATCTTCCCAGAGAGACTGTCAGACCTGCATTGTGCATCACTGTATTCTCTCCCCGTAGCCCAGTACCTGACAAATAGTAAGCAGACCCTCAACTAACACTCAGGAAAGTAATGAATACATGGAAATGCTGAAGGAATAGAGAATGTGCGTGGCAGTAAAGGAAATACAATCAGAGAAAAAGATCCCCATCTCCTCTGGGTGAGTGTGCACCTCAAACTCTAGAGGACATGTGCAAATTGCAGCCTCAAACTCAACTTTGAAAGGAATATAATTTTGTCTATTTATTTGTTTGTTTATTTATTTCGTGGTCCTGGGCATCGAACCCAACGGCATTCTACCACTGAGCCCCAACCCAGACCTTTCTATCTTTATTCCTTTTAGATTTCAAACAGGGTCTCACTAAGTTGTCCAGGCTGGCCTCAAACTTGGGATCCTTCTGCCTCAGCTTCCCAGGCAGCTGGGACTCCAGGGCTGTGCCACCATACCAGATTTCTTCCTTTTTATTTATTTATTTTTAATTGGTGCATTGTAATCATATGTCTTTGTGCGGTACAAGCTGGTAAAGGCATACATACACATATCTCTCATTTAACACTTCCCCAATTCCCACCCCACTCTCTCTCCCTTCCTCCTTCTCAAGTTCAGTTTAGTGATTGACTTTGATATGTTTGTGAAAGTACATCATGTGCATTAGGATGCCCCCTTTCCCCCATCACCTTCTGTTAAGTCACCTTCTTTGCTCATCTAAGGTTTCTTCCTCTTCATCTGGAGTCCCTCTTATGTCTTACTTTCTCCCTAGCTTCCGCAGGTTAGGGAGAGCATACAATTTTTTACTTTTTGTGACTTACTAATCTCACTTAGCATGATGTTTTCCAGTTCCATCCATTTCCCTGCAAATGACATGATTTTGTTCTTCTTTATAGCTGAGTAAAATCCCATAGTTTTGTAATCCATTCATCTGTTGATGGACATCTTTTTTGGTTCCATAGTTTGGCAATTGTGAATTGTGCAGCTATAAACATAGATACACATGCGTTGGTCTGATAGTTTGGTTTCCTTTCTTTTGGGTAGATACCCAGTAGAAGTATCGCTGGATCATAGGGTAGGTTCATTCCCATTTGTTTGAGGATCCTCCATACTGTTTTCCAAAGTAGTTGCACTAATCTGCAATCCCACCAACAATGTGTTAGAGTTCCCACTTCTCCACACCCTCACCAGCATTTGTTGTTGTTTGTGTTCTTGTTGTTGTTTGCCATTCTGATTGGGGGTTAGGTGAAATCTCAAGGTAGTTTTGATTTGCATCTCTCTGATTGCTAATGATGTTGAACATTTCCTCATACATTTATTGGCCATTTGTATTTCTTCTTTTGTGAACTGTCTATTTAGATCCTTTGCTCATTTTTTATTGGGTTCTTTGTTTTCTTAGCGGTGAGTTTCTTGAGTTCTCTGTATATTTTAGATATCAGATGGATCGATTTGCTCCTCTGAGCTTCCATCTGCCAGTTTGGCGGTGGAGGGTTAAAGTTCTTATTGGAGCACCCTCGTTCCCTCCACCTCTCAGATATGAATAGTTACACGGCACAAACATGTTGTGATCTGCGTCAGGAAGGCCCAGCCTGTCATGGAGACCACAGATTTCTTCCAGGCTCACATCCGCCATCAGGCCTGGAAGCCTGGCAAGCCTGCTCCCTCTCCATGCCCTGCACGGGACACAGAACCCCCATCCCAAGGTTCTGCCTTCCTGAGGGACCAGCAGCCTCCCCATGGGGTCTCCCTACTCCTTCAGGAGCTGCCCTTGAAATGTGCACAGATCCACACAGCCTATGAGGCCTCCAATCAGAGCAGGAAGCACTGCTCTTTGAGAATGTGCCTGGGGGTGGGGGGCATTCTCTGGTCTCTCCCTCCAGCTGAGCCCACCCCAGAGTTCTGCTCCCTTTCTATTCCAGAGGAGAATTGTGGGCTGCCTCCCCTGGCTCCTCACCCTCAAAACACTTAGTAGTACCTCTTCAAAAGATGCAGATGAACCGTGGGCCGCACCTGCTTCTGCTGACAGGAATTCCTCGAGCAAGAAACCCAGGAGGGCCAAACCACTTGCTTAAAATGCGGAGGAAGAAGAGCATTGAGGGAGCTAAAGAACAAATTAATATTCCAATAAGTCACCCTGCCTCACCCGTCAGCTTGATTCCTTACATGCTCTGAGCCTGGACCGAACACCATTTGCAAGAAGGTTCTGAGAGGAATAGGAAAGGAGGAGAGCCTCAGGGAAGAGAGGGACTTGAGGACGGACTTTGAGGGACTAAGAAGATTGAGAGGCAGGAGGTGGGGCGTCTGGGGGTCAATTCCCAAAACTACACTCAGAAACTCCGCCTCACAGTCATGATTGCCACCTAACCTCTTCTGCTTAAAGTCACTCTTCTCCGATGTGTGTATATGTGTGTGTGTGTGTGTGTGTGTGTGTGTGTGTGTGTGTGTGTGTTGCTGGGTTGAACTCAGGGGCATTCTACCTCTGAGCCATATCTCTTTTTATCTTCTATTTGGAAACACGACCTTGCTAAGTCGCTGAGAGCCTCCCTAAGTGGCCAAGGCTGGCTTTGAACCTGCAACCCTCCTGTCTCAGCCTTCCAAGTACTGGGATTACAGACGTGCACAACCATGCCCAGCTCTGAGATCTTGATGGTAGAACAACTGACACTTTCTGGGAAGTCAGTTGGGTTGAGTTGAGTGGTGATGCATGTCTGAGTCCATTTTCTGTTGCTATAACCAAGTACCTGCGGCGGAGAACTTTATAAAGAAAAGAGATTTGTTTAGTTCATAATTCTGGAGGCCAAAAGCCTAGGATTCAGCAATGCCATGTGTTCAGCCTCTGGTGAGGGGACGTCTGGCTACGTCACAATATGACAGACAGCATGACATGGTGGGATGCATGTGACAGAGGAGCTTGTGCTCCTCCTCCTCCTCTTCTTTTTCTTCTTCTTTTAATGTACTTTTATTGGTGCGTGGTAATTATATATCACACTGAGGTTCACAGGGATAGGAACATACATGCACACAGCACTTGGTGATTTTTCCCTGAATCTCACCCTACTTCCTCCCCTTCCCCACACACGATACTGAGATTGGCATCCATAATTCTGTATCGGTGCAAGCATTACTTGAAGTGTTCAGCTTACTCTCTTCTCACAGCTCAGTCTCTCCAGACCTGATCCAGTTCAGTGAGAGCTGGCCCGCCTGTGCAAGGCCCACACCAATCTGTTGGCGAGGGTGGAGCCCACACGGCATATACCCTCTGCCGGGCCCATCTCTTCCAGACAGTGATCCTTTAGGGGCCCTGTCCTAACAAAACCACAGCAATGAGAGTGGGAGGAAACAAGCATGGGCCTCTCGCCAAGAGTGGGTGGTGATCAATAGTAGCGGTAACCCTCCCAGAACTGGACTATGGGGAGAAAGGACCACAGGCCAGCAGCTTCACAACTCACCAGCCTCCTACACACAGAACAGAAAGGAGGGTCCCTGCCCACCCAAGTTACACAGATGCATCCAGTGCAGGGATTCTTTCACATAAACTGTGGCCTCTCGGCACTTAGAAGGCAAGCTAAGGGGTGGGCTGTGTGTCCATGGCCTGACAGTAAAAACATTAGCCACACACGCTCAAGTCTGAGCCTCCTCGGGTCCAGAAAGCTCTCGCCTGAGCTCCGCTGTTGTCTCTGACAGCTCCCAGCCCCCCACACACCCGCCCCTTCCCCAGGAAAATTGCCCCAGCTCCCACTTTGCTGAACTTGGCTCAACAGCGGGAGGCTGGGATGACTTATTTTCTTAGCTGATCTGGAGCAACAGCCTAGCTGGCTTGGGCCTCAAAGGCAGAAATTCCTCCTCCAGTCCATCAGCGCTGGTTTGTGCCAAGGGGCCAGGGAAGAGACTGGCTCTGTCTCCCATGAGCCCCTGCCTGGCACATGAGCCAGGACCAGGCTGTAGTCCAAGGAGCCGCTATTACTCAGAACCGGTGCTCAGTCTACGGTGTCCTCTGGGTTAGGGTATCTCCTTACCACGGGCCCTTCTTGACCGGAAATCTCCACCTGGATCCTGGGGGTGATAAGCAGGGTGACTGTAAGGGCCTCACCTCACCTTGTCCCAGACAGAGATAAGAACCCCAGATGACTAAATCCATATGGCTGTATCAGCTGTCCACGAGTGCTTGCTGGGCGAATGAATAATTGAGGGGAACACCTGGCCTTGTGTCAATTAATATTAACTGGATGGCACTCTGGGACTGTGTGAGGTGCTCTGGGGGATACCCAAGTCATTTTGGATGCTCTCCATACATGATTTCAGCCTGGGTAAAGAAATCTAACAACACAACAAGCTGTGCCCATTTAATCGCCATTTACTAAGCTAGTCCGCGCTAGTCACAGTGCTGGGACAATGGTCTTACAAAGCGCTGCCCTCACACAGGCTGTGCTCATATGAGTGCAACAAGAATCTAACAAGTAGCCGGGCGTGGTGGCGCACACTTGTAATCCCAGCATTCGGGAGGCTGAGACCAGAGGATCTGGGTTCGCCGCCAGCCTCAGCTACCTAGTGAGGCACTCCGCAACTTAGTGAGACTCGGTTTCAAAATAAAGAATAAAAATAGGGCTGGGGGTATAGCTCAAAGGTAGAACGCCCCTGAGTTCAATCCCCAGTACCGCAAAATAATAATAATAATAATCATCATCATCATCTACATGAAGGTATAATGGATTTGGTGACTGCCAGACATGGTGGTGCATACCTGTAATCCTTGTACTTGGGAAGCTAAGTTTTTTGAGAGCAGTGAGACTCTCAAAAAACCTAGCAAGACCCCATTTTGAAATAAAAATAAAATAGGGCTGTGAGTGTAGCTTGGAGGTAGAATGCCCCTAGGTTCCAGCCCCAATACCACACACACACACACACACACACACACAATAATGATAATAGTAATGGATTTAGTAAGTGCCAAGGAATGTAAAAGGAGAGGCGCTGCAGACTGGAGATGCTATTCAAGAAAAGGCATCCCAAGGAAGGCCGAGCAAGGAGGGTGGATACAAAGGGGGCAAACTGTGGTTGGCTAGAGCAGCTCAGAAACTGGTGCAGAAACCGAGGTGTGACTAGCTCCTCAAATCTGAGTCCTCGCTGCACTACTGCTCTTCCATCTCAAACAAAACTCTCCTTTAGCCTCGGTTTTATCACCTGTGATGTGTTAACCACAGCACCTATCTCATAGGCAGGCCGGGAGGATCAGATGAGTTAATTAACGTAAGGAAAGCTCTTATGAAGTCCTCAGTCTGAAATAACGAATAAGCTGTTATTATCGCAAGAGCTTAGCTGAGGCCGGAACCAGGGAAATCATAACAAAAGCCTGAATCCAAGTTACCCTCATGGTACAAAGTTGTGGGAATTGGGGACAGGCTGTGTCCCAGTAACTGAAAAGGAGGAAGAATCCGTCATCATGGCTGAACAGAGTAGAATCTCCAGCAAGCCCTGAGTGAGGACAGGACTCCTGGCCCTGGCATTTTGTAGCAGTTCACACGGGAAACTCACTTGAGAGTCTAAGCCTCGGTTTTCACATCTGTAAAATGGGGATAACATGGGCTGCTCTGGAAACCTCACAGGGAGTCACTAACAAGCGAGCAAACCCACGGACGTGAAGGCGCTTCAGTCCCATTGTCAAGCACTACTGACCTGCGAGGGGTCGTCATCTGAAAGTTCTCCCTAGAGAAGCCCAAAGTGCATGCTTCGGCCTGAGTCTCTGACAAAGAGAAAGAGATTCTACACCACTTCTTTCTCCCTCAACTTGCTTTCAAAAGCTCTGAGGCTGTGCTTCTCAAACCTGACCGTGCCTACGAAGGGCCCGGGGACCTTGGTAAAATGCCGAATCTAATTCAGTAGGTCTTGGGAGGGGGCCTGGGTTTCTGCACCATCAAACCAGCTCCCCGGCGACCCTGCTGCTGCAGCTGGCTCATGACCACAACAGGCAAGGTTCCCTAAAGGACCGTGCGGCACACCGGTCACACTTCTGAAGGCAGGTGGACAGAAAAGACTGAGGGGCGAGGGGGGAACCCTGCTAGAGGATCTCAGATGCACAGCCATGGGGCCTGACCAACAGCCCCTCCTTATCAACAGTCACCCCACGGTCCTTGCTGAGTCTCAGGCACGGTTCTGAATGCTGGGCAACTATTCGTTCACACAGTCCCTGCACCATCCCATCTGATACTTACTACTATTGTCCTTATTTCACCAACGAGAAAAGTAAGGCCTAAAGGGGTTAAATTACTTGCCCCAGATCACACAACACATGGTCCTTATACTTCCAACTTCAGATCTAAACCCAGAACGGAGAATAATAAAACTCAGCACAGCCTGTGATCGGCTCCCCCTCAGAACCACGGAGCAGGAAAGCAGCTTCTGCTACGGGCCGCGCTCCGAAGACCAGGGAGAGCTGAGTCACGCAATGGCACTGGCCTACAGAGACTCTCTCCTTCCCACCCGTCCCTCCGCCCAACAACATTCCTCCCTCTCTCATCCTGTGAGCTGCTTAGGATCTCAGCTGGGCATATCACTGGGCTTAAGAGCTTTGGCTCCGAAGCCAGACTGCCTGGCTTCAAACCTTGGCTTCACCACTTACTAATTACTCAAGAGCTCGAAGGCTCAGTTTTCTCATCTGTAGTAACAGGGATAATTATAGTTCTGAGTCCGCTGCCTTGCTGGAGAGAATTAACCGTGGTGATTTGCACCGAGCACTTAGTCCAATGTCTGATACACCACACGGGCCCCACAGTCCGTTCCTGGTATGATCATGAAAGCAAAAGGAAGAACAGGCCAGCAGCCCCCATGGTTGTGAAATCAGCGCACCGCCCCGCAGCCCCTGACTCCCTTCCTTGGATGCTCTGAGAAGCCGCTCAGGATGTGGGGCTTGGGCAGTGTGAATAGCTTACACTTCTGGAAGGAAGTTCCAGGCCACTGCACCTGCCAGCAGTGTACACACTGCTCCTCTTAGAAAATGGGGAATGTGTCACATTTATGGGGGCCCTTTATCGCACATCAGGGAAGCACTTTGCACAAATGTTTGGATCAACTTTTCATGACTCTGGCCCCGGGCCTGCTATGAGTCAGACACGCGGTTCCATCTCAGTGCCAGAGATGGTCCTGAGGCTCCGGTCTCCATCCTTGCCTGCCCGCCTCCCTTCCCCACACCCCTACCTGCTGTCATCAGCCACTGCCCTGAATCCCCAAGGAACCCGGGATGACAGAGAGAAACACTGAGTGATGCGAATGACAATTTCCACGCTGGCCCTCCAGGGTTTGTTAACTGCTATTAAAAGATATTCCAAGTCATTACTGCAACATTATGGGGACTTAGCTGATTACAGCTAATCTCAGACTCCCTTTGTGTTCTTAATGGAGGGGCGCTGCCTCGTGTGGGGAAAAAAAAACCCATTTGTGTCTTCCTTCTAAAATTTAGTCTAAGGGAAATAATGGGGAGCAAAATGCGATATTCAACGATTGAAAATGAGTAAGATAAGAGTTTAAGTACAAAGCAGGTGAATCACAAAATAGAAGTTTGTGCTGCCAGGTCGACCCGAGAGACAATAGACACTCAGAATGAGTTCAAGTCTAGAGGATGTAGAACCGCTCAGTGAACAGACTGTTCCTTTTCTTTCCTTCCTTGTTCCCACGTCTGAGTACATTAGGGAGGAATTCTCCTTCGGTGCTAATTTGTCTTTAGCACCCTCTGACACAAGGTAATCTTCCTTTTCTAGAAGAAAAGACAGGCCCATGTCAATAAGAAATATGGCCCAACCTACTAGGGTTAAAATTCCAGATAAAGCCTGTGTGACCTGTGATATTGTACAAGTTAGTAAACCTCTCTGTGGCTTGGTTTCTTTATCTGCAAAATGGGGTTAATAATAGTCCTCCTTTCATAGTTGCCCCGAGGATTAGATGAGTAATTTCATGGGAAGTGGGCTTAGCGTTCATTGTACAACAGAGTCTAATGCAATGCATTGATTTTGTACTCCTGGTGCTGAGGATCGAATCCAGAGGCATTCCAACTCCGAGTTCTGCTCTCAGCCCTTTTTATTTCTTTGTTTTGAAACAGGGTCTTGCAAGGTTGCTTGGAGAGCCTCACTAAGTTGCTGAGGCTGGTGTTGAACCTGTAGCTCTTCTGTCTCAGCCTCTGAAGTACTGGGATTACAGGCATGTGCTCCCACCCCTGGCTCTGGTACTTATCTTTAAGGTTACCTTCTCTGTGGGGGACATGGTACTGGTTTTCCATATTTAACAGCAATATGAAATAAATTTGTAAAAGAAATGTGCATCGAAGTTGGGCAAAAATAGTATAGCAACAAATGCAAATAGTCCTTGAATGACTACATTTGGGGAAGCCTGATCCAGTCCAATCCACTCCTTTTACAAGTGAAGACCTGAAGCTCAGAGAGGGAAAGCAAATTGCCCAGAGTCATAGAGCAAGCTAGGAGCAAAGTGGGTCTAGAATCTACCAGCTGAGTGTCCTGTCCAACACACTGCGCTCAGGTCACCACACTGATAGCATCTTTAAAAAGGACAAATTAGAAGGCGCCCCTTGAAGTCACTGGTCACCCTTTGTGAGCCCTTGAACCAGGGCTATTATTATAGAAGTCCTCAGCTGCAACAGGCTACTTTGCTCACTAAAGAAATAAACAAGGAAATAATACCATTTTCAGGGTTTTTAAAGAATCCAGGCAAGACACAAAAACAACTCAGAACTCACGATACTGTTTTCTTTGGAGCATGTGCAGGATCTGCCTTTCAGTTCCTAATTTTTTTCTTTCGCCAAAATATATCCAGGCTAGAGTAGAAAATACTGTGATGACTTTTTCATAATAGCAAAAAAGGGCAGGCAAGAAGGCATTTGTCTCATTGGAGAACAAAGGCTGAATTTACGTGGCCCGGTATAGTCTCGGCGTTACAAGATTACATCTCGGGGTAAAATCAGTCCAGTGGCAATTGGAGAGTGGAAAAAACAGATTGCTCTCCAGCCCCGGTCTGAGTGGTTACTGGCTCCCAAACCCAACCTCAAATTCCTATCACTCTTTATCCTTTCTCTTTAGTAAGCAGAGCCAGAGGGCTTTTAATTTCCAGCTTTCTCTAGGCATTGATTATTTGTCTGCTCTGGGGGTGGGCTTAACACTCTCCGTGTGAATGAACCAGCACCTTCATCCTGCACCTGCTGCAAGGAGTGACTTGGCAAAGCACCCACCTCAGCGGTGGCCCATCCTTCCATGTAGGAAGACCAATCTAGCTGTCCATGGACAGGTGAATGGGTAACAAACCCCTGGTGGATACGTGTACACAATGGAATTTTACTCAGCCATAAAGAACAACAAAATTAGGTTGTCTGCAGGAAAATGGATGGAACCAGAGGATGTGACGCTAAGTGAGATCAGCCAGGCTCAGAAAGCCAAGGGTCGGATGCTTTCTCTCGTACATGGAAGTTAGAGAGAAAATAGGAAACAAAGGGACTTTGGATAATCAAGGAGAGAGACCAGTGGAATCGTGACCAGGGATGGGGAGAGAAAGAACAGATGAAAGCAATGGTTCAAATAAGCTGTGGCCAGGTATGAGGTCTCACTGCCAGTGTCGCTATTAGGTTCAGGGACGGGGTGGGGACCAGGGTGAGACCTGAAAGAGAAACACACCAAGACCGGTGTGAAGGTTTGTTTGCATGGCTTTGAACCTCACTATGATGTCTAATTACAATGCACTAGTAAAAGCATATTTAAAAAAAAAAAAATCAGACTCAAGTCTTATGAGTGGCATATGGGACAAAAAGGGAGAATTTGAAACCAAACCAGAAAAAAAAAAAAAAAAAGGAAACAAAGAAAGATGTAGCTAGAGAACCTTGTCCCGGCGTGGGAGCTCTCCCAGGTTTAGTTATCACTCTACGCATGCGCAGATCACAGATGCGCACGTATTCGCCCGCCAGGCAGCTGAGGAGATGAGCGGAAGTCGGGACCTAGAGGCTGTGTCCCTCTCTCAAGGGACAGCAGCAACTCAGCTCCCGCCACTTGTTGCCTCGTGACGTAGGCCCTGCCTTGCCAGAAATTGCCATCATTAACGGGAAGCCAGAAGCCTAGATCTGTATGTAAATTGGTCTGATTTTTAAATGTCAGTGACTAATTTGCTTCTTTTCCCGACTTCTCTGTAGGCTCAACACGAGCATCTGAGTGCTGGATTCAGCCGGCAGGCCCCTCTGCTCTCTACCCTCTCCCCCAGACGCTCTTGTTCCTTTCCCAGCTTTAAAGACAAAGCCCCAGCCATGACTCCCCGCTTCCCACTCCAGCCTGGCGCTCCTCAGCCCTGTGGAGTTGTGCATCCCAGCTTGAGCACTCTTCCCAGTTTGTGTTTGTTTTTGAGTTGTATTTATTTATTTTTCTTTCTTTCTTTCTTTTAATTTGTGGTACTGGGGATTGAACCCAGGAACATTCTACCTCCAAGCTACACCCCCAGCCCCATGTTATTATTTATTTTGAAACAGGGTCTCACTAAATTGCAGAGGGCCTCACAAGTTGCTGAGGCTGTCCGCGAACCTGTGATCCTCCTGTCTCAGCCTCCCAAGTACTGGGATTACAAGCGTGCACCACCATGCCCGACTCCCTTTTTTTCTTTTGCATAACATTTAAGCCCCTGGTGAAGGAGAAGGAGTCATGAAGGAAAAAGAAAGGAAGATCTTGGCTGATGGTGTCCAGCATGGTAGAGAGGGCAGGAGGATCTCTTGTTTTTCTTTTTAGTTCTGAACCCAGTACCTGGGACACCATAGGTGCTTAGAAAATGTTTGTGACCAAATGACACAGTGCAGGAACACAGAGTCACTGTGTCATCCACATGGAATAATTAGCAGAAGCAGAAGCAGAAATTATCAGCCATGGAGCTCAAATGGGGGGGAAGGTAGACCAGAGCTTTTGAAGTCACAGGTTAAACAAGGAAGGAAAAGACAGGGAGAGCATTTTAAATCCCAGAGCCTGAGTCAGAGTCGGGATGTATCATTTGGGGTCTGGAAGCCTGGATTTGAATCACTGTTCTGTTTATTCATAGTCATGCAATTTGGGGCAAATCATGATCTTGGTTTCTGGAAACAGGGCTTAGGATTCTCAAACTCTTGAGGTGGTAGGGGGATCAAATAAGAGGCAGGATTTTTTAAAATGTTTTATAAACAGAAAAATGGCCCAGACAGGGGAGAGAAGGGCAACAAAATCAAGTCACGTAGAGGTTGAGTCAGAAGGACAGCGCGGGCCCAACATGTTTCTTGGGCTGCCTGCCTCATTTAACATGTCGAGACAACCGTCAGCTTAGCCTTTGGCTTGGGTCGCCCTGATGAACAGGTGCCCGGACAGTCGGAAGTTGAGTCTGGCTGAGCTGATTGGACAACCAAGGTGGGAGGAGCCGTGAACTTGGCCAGTGACCGAAGAAAGCTGCGACAGGAGCCAAAAGAGAAAGCAGCCTTCCCCATCCAGCCCAAGGACGACTGGATCATCTGCGGAGCTCATCCGACAGTCTGTCTCCACGGGTACACGCGTAGCAGTCCTCCCGGGGGCCTCGGTGTTGATGAAGAGGGTGCGCCAGTGAATCAGCTCATTCGGGGTGTGAATTATTTATGTTCATAAGAAGCGAGTTTACACAGATCCATTAACAAAAATTACATCTGGCAACTACTTCTAAACAAATCGCAGTAACTGTGGTTTTAAGTAGGAGCGAGGCAGTCAAGCAGAATAGCCATCTCCAGGCCCACCAAGCATCTCTCTCCTTGACCTCGGCAGCTGGAAGTCAGATAAATGGTGAAGAACGTGGGCTCCGGAGACAGCTCAGTCACCTTGGGCCACTTACTTACCCTCTAGGAGGCTCAGTGCCCTCAACAGCAGAGTGGGAATAGTAATAGTAGCTACTTTCAAGAAAGGCTTGTTTGGACTCACTAGGATGACCTCTGCAAGAGGCTAAGCACAGAGCTTGGCTCAGAGAAAGCAGTCCAACAATGGCAGATGACATCCACTTCCAGTCCACTTAGAATCCATCTTAGACCTAGCTCCTTTCTCACTGGGATTGGAAGGATTTCAGACTGTTCAAGGCAAAGTGCCATTTGATTAAGACTGTTTGGGGCAGCGAGTTGATTTTCCTGGAGCCAATCACCCTGAAATCCTGGGTGATTTTATTTTCCACTAGAAAAAATTATTCCACCTTTTCACTGCACAAAGATAGAAGCTGAGACCCAGACAGAAGTGACTGGCCCAAGGAAACATTGTAGGTACCAGATGTAGACTGGCTTAGAGGTCTACAAATATTTGTTAAGCATGCATATAATTAGTCTAAATCATTTGATAATTAATATTCCCAATGCAGCTACTGTGTCCTTGGTCATATTGATGCTACACTCAGTCCAATATGTTCTTTCTCCTTTGGGATGGGGACTAAAAAAGACCTAGCTCACATCCAGAGAGATGGAGAAATTCACAAAGGCAAAAATATACCTTGTGCCTAGGATCTGCAATACAACCCAAGAACCTTTGCATTCTTTTGTTTTGCTTTAGTTTTCAAACTGGTTTGTAGAAAAGCAAACCAAGCCAAAAGAGATAGGGAGAAAATAAGGGGTGAGGGAGGAGACTTCATAAAATTCCAAATTGCAATGGTTCTAAATATGTACAACATCTACTCCTAGGAAAACCATTAAATTTCCATCTTCACATCCTCATATGCATCCTCAGAGCTGGCAACTAGTGAATGTATCTGAGCCAGGTCCTATGCCTAGCACCTAGCACATGTATTCTCATTTAAATCTCTCAAGAACTCTACCAGGCAAGTATTATTATTCCCATTTTACTGATAAAGAAAGGATTAAATAAGTAGCACAAGATCACAAGACAGGGGCAGAGCCATAATTTGAAATTTGAAATCGCATCAATGTGACCCCAGAGCTCTCACTCTCTTTTTTTTTTTTTTTTTTTTTTTTTTTTGCAGTACTGGGGATTGAACTCAGATACATTCTACCCCGAGCTACACCCCCAGCCCTATTTCTTATTCTTTATTTTGAAACCGAGTCTCACTAAGTTGTGGAGTGCCTCACTAGGTAGCTGAGGCTGGCTACGAACCCGGATCCTCTGGTCTCAGCCTCCCGAATGCTGGGATTACAAGCATGCGCCACCACGCCCGGCAGCTCTCACTCTTAACCATAACACTTTAGACAGCTTTCCATTACTGTGACAAATGTCTGAGATAAATCAACTTAAAAAGGAAAGATTTGATTGGGCTCACAGTTTTGGAGGTTTCAGTTCATGGTCCATTGTCCACATTATTTTGGATTGTAGTATACAATACATCATGGTGGGAGCAGGTGGCCCATTTGACTTATAGCTGGGTCCAAAGAGGAAGAAGAAGAGACAAGGGTCCCACAACCCCCATCTAACATACTCCTCCAGTGACCTAAGACATCCCAATAGGTTCCACCTCTTAAAGTTTCCGCCACCTCCCTATAGGACCAATACGGGGACTACACCTTTAACACATGGGCCTTTAGGGGACGTTTAAGGTCCAAAGTGTAGTATATAATATACAGAGGACTCACGCTAAAGCCACGTGCAATTGATACAGATTCAATTAGATATGCTCCACCATTCAAACAAAACAAGCAGAAAGGGGAACAAGCTAAGAGTGTACTTGCCACCTGTCCTTTCACCCTCTGGCTACAGGCCCCAGGGTGAGCGTCAGATGGAAGACATGCTCTCAGGCTCCATCCCCAGCCATACGTCTTTTGGAGGATCACCACCACCCTGTGTAGAAAATGACTCTAGAGTTTGAAGACACACTTTTTCACTCCACCTAAATGTGAGCCATCAGAGGCTCCAAGAAGCAGTCACAGTCTGCTCCAACACTGGGAGGAAAATAGCTAGACTTCAACTCTATCAGCCTCCAGTGAGAGCAAGCAAGCCCTTCTGAGGGATGTTCAAGGGAGATTTGGACCACACCCTATTTTTCTCCATAGGTGCTCACTACTCCTCCTCCTCCTCCTCCTCCTCCTCCAGCTCCTCCTCCTTCTTTTTCTTTTAACTTGGGATTGAACCCAGGGGCATCTACCACCGAGCTCCATCCCCAGCCCTATTGAAACAGGATCTCACTAGATTGCTCACTAGATTGATAGAACCCCACTAAGTTGCTGAGGCTGTCGTCAAACCAACAATTCTCCTGTCTCAGCCTCCCAAGTACTAGGGTTATAGGCATGGGCCACCATGCCCAGCTAGGTGCTCACTTTATATCCCAACTTCCCTCAAAGTTGTGCCCTCTGTCTCCAGACAAAGCAGAGCCTGATGGGGAGCCATGGGAGACAGCTCTTGGTCTTCATTCTGCCACCAAATTTAGGGGGATGACTCCTCACCACCGTCTGCTAGAAGGTTGGACTAAGCTGACCACTAAAAAGTCAAAAGATTAAGAAACTCTTATGTGGTATTTAGGTCTAGTCTGTGAAGGCCGTGGAAATGGGGTTAAGCCAAATCAAACTTTTCCAGGGGACTGTCCAGACCCTCAAGGAGACTCCAGCCACACAGGGCCCACCCGCCAACCCCCCCTTCCCAGAACTCCACGTTATTTAGTGCCTGCATCGTGCCTGTTCCTGGTTCTACAAGGGAATAAAAAGGGGCAGCTTCTCGGCCTTGGAGGCACTGGCACAGCTGGGCTGAGGTTAGGATAAGACCTCAGGAAACAAGGACAGGCTGCAGCCCCTATCCATTCAAATCAGCAACAACCTCCACCTCCCCCATCCCTGTCTCAATGACAGCAGAGGGGGTAGCAGGAGCCAAGAGAAGGGAAAGGATCCTTACCAGCCAACTGTGATCTGAGCTGTGGGATCCAGAAGTTTATTTTATTAAAAATTGAAAAAGACAAGAAAAAAAAAAAGGTGACGAAGGGTAGCAGCAAGAGGCTGAGACTGCACATCATGGAGCCGTCCGGTGGAGCATGAGGACTTCCTCCTTCAGCCAGTGGTTTTTGTCTTCATCATGCCAAACAGCCGTCTGCATCGCCTTTGTTTTCTTTACACGAATTGACCTGTTGTATTTGAACAAATAGACCAATTGTTTCAATGCCAGGCAACATCACCTGCGCGTTCTACTGCAACTTAGCAAAGTTTCTCGCATAATAGCTTTGCATGCCTGCCTGGGCTGATGAAACATACAACTTACTCATCGAAGGCTGTGAGCCAACGTGACTGCGGAGGAGGAAGTCAAACATAACAGTCCAGGTGCAATGAAGGTCCCAGGCCCCATAGAGCTCCGTGGAAAACAGTTCTCTTTGGAGATGGACCTCATTACAGTGGTTAGAGCCTCCCCCGGGGGAATCCCACTCCTAAAGCCCGAAAGGACCTAGAAACAACACTTCTAGAGCTAACTATTCCGCTGCTTATGCTGCACTTCCTAGTACAACATCCTCTGATTTCTGTGGTCTGTGCATTGAAGAAGGTCCCTCTGCCCTTAACCAGGGGTTCCTCTGCAGACCAGCCTGCTTAGCTGGAGCAGAAGAACCAAACCCCACTCTGCCCCCAAAAGGTAAGGCAGGTGTCCATTTGGTCCTGGTACACTTATTCTCCAAACAGTTCTAGAAAGTAATCAGTGTGTGTGTGTGTGTGTGTGTGTGTCTGTGTGTGTGTGTGTGTGTGTGTGTATGTGTGTGTGTAGGTAGGTGTGCATACACAAACATATAACTAATGATTTATATCTATCTCCATCTGGATCTATATATTTTTTAGATCCAGATAGAGATAGATATTATACCAGTGAGTTATAATAAAACCCAAGAAATGTCACCTCCTATTGCCTTGCTTTTGTTCTGAAGTTGTTTTGTGGGTAACTCGTCTCCTACCAGGTTGTAACTCACTAGGCTAGAGCTGGCGCTCACATCCCCAAGTGGAAAAAACCACCAGTGGAGCTTAAAGGGGGAACTTGAAGCTTCCTTTTCCACTCCTGTCCTTGGCTCCCTATCTCAGAGTTCAGTACAGGACTACTCGCTGTTGGCACTCAGTAAATATTTGGCAACTTAATCAGGAGGTTGGTTAAAAGGCTGATTGGTGCTTGTGCCAGTCGAAGGCAGCTTCAGGTCCTTGGCTCCCTGGTTAGCCTGGAGCTGGAGGGGACCTTAGCCATCATCGAATAAACACATGGGCAAATAAAACTATAAGCTACACAGAGCAGATTAGGATCCTCCCCACCCCTGTCCTTTCCCAGGGCAGCTCCTGAGCCGAGGATTCAAGTGCAAGCCGTTCATTTGGGAGGTGATCCCAGAAGCACCCACAAGGGATTTGGAAATTAAGATGGGGAAAAAAGGCAGCCAAAACATGATGTGCTAATGTGCCACTGAGTTGTATTCCCAGTGGGACTTCTGGGAGACCACAGAGCACATGCCTCAGAGTGCCCCCACCGAGGGGGATTAGTTACCAGTTCCCATCTGTTAGCAGCCGAAGCCTGCTTCTGCAGGTAGCAGTCCCCAGCCCTTCCAGGCAGTCCTGTGTATTGGCCACGTGCGCCGCTGCTGCCCAAAGAAACCTTGCAGCAGAGTCCAGGGTGCGTGGAATAAGACACTGCTGAGTAGTGAAACAGTAAGTCCAGGGCTAGGAGTTGGGCAGTGACAGTCGCTGAGACATCTGGAACCCCCAGTACTTGGAGGGATGACAGGTACACGGCTGATGTCAAAAGCAAAAGTGTACGTGTAGGTGCACTTATTTTACTGGTCTTAAAAAGGCTTCTTTGTTTTTTAAATGGAGGTCACTTTCTTCCAAGGAACTCTCAAAGTTCAGAATGTCATGAAGATGAAAGAGGAGTTCCCTGATTTACAGACCAAAGCCCCGTTGCGCTCCTTCACCACACCTGTGATGGACACTTGCAGCACCTCCGAGCGCAGGGTGGGTGTCCTGGTTTAAGTCATCCTCCTCGTTTTACCAACAGGACAATGGAATGCCCTGTCTCCAGTGTCTCCAGGAGTTAGTGCTGGAAGCAGCCGAGGAGAGGCAGTGCAGTGGACATCATGCCTGAGCCTTGCTCACACTGAGCCAGAGCCTGCCCTTGGCTGAGGGCTGGGACGCTCCTCTCCAAGAATGTGGGGAAGAGAGGAGCGTCGTTGCAAAGCCACGACACTGCCCCTGTCTCCAGGAACATAAGCTATTGAGTCCATCATGTCCCCTTCATGTCATTCATGTCCCCTTGCTACAGAACCCAGTGTTAACAGCCAAGGGAGATGTCAGCACCATCCGCTGTCACCATCACAGAATCCTCTTTCCACAGCCGCCAGAGGGGCTGTCACCTTGGGCAGGCCGACTCAGTACACTCAAGTGGAGTCAGCCCCCCTAGTGTCCCTGGGAAGGCATGCCGAGCTACAAGGCATCCTGAGGGGGCCAAGAAGAAAGAATCCCAAAGGACTTAAAAACATAAGTTTGTGCTAGAAAGCCAAGTTTGAGGTCACTACATTGGAATTTGAAATTTAGAGAGAGAGAGAGGAAGGGAGAGGAAAAGAGAGAAGGAAAGAGAGGGAAAGAGAGAAGAGAAGAGCAAGAGAGACAGAGAAGGAAGAGGAGGAGGAGAAGGGAGGAGGAGGGAGAAGAAGGAGGAGGAAGAGGAGGAGGCGGCGAAGAAGAAGAAGAAGAAGAAGAAGAAGAAGAAGAAGAAGAAGAAGAAGAAGAAGAAGAGAGGAAGAAAAAAAAAGAAAAAGGAGGAGAGAAGAGAAATATTTCAGCCATGACTGTCAGTTCCAGGAGCTTTGGGGTTTCCTGTTGCGCTGTTCAGATCCCACCCAAGGCGCCCACTCCTCTGCATCCAGATCTGTTGCTGTCAACACTCCTTCCTTCCAGGCCTGACATCAGGCCAAATATCAGGTGAGGCAGCCAAGTCCACCTACTGGTTTTACAGATACAGGGGAGAAAATTATCTTCCTTGGTCTCTCTGGAACATTGGGGTCTTCTCTCTACTGACAAGAATGATGTAGTATATTATTATAGCATATCCCCAGAAATATGTACAGATATTATGTCTCCATTTCTTTAATTAATGAAAAATAAATAACAAGGAACAGTTTAGTGTGAACCTCAATGAAAATTAGCACTCTGCCTCGGTCTGATCTCCAAAATGGAAAATTAATGGGTCATTCCAACCAAGACAACTTGCCCAAACTCCTTGCTTTACAGATGAAAACTTGAATCCCATATTATTACCATAATAACTTTAAATAAAATCTACCTTTTTTTTTTACTTGAGTTCTGCTCCTTTTCTCCACTTTTTTTCTTTTCTTTTTTTCTTTCTTTTCTTTGTTTTTTTCCTCTGCCTGGCACATAGACTCACATTAAATCTTCACTGAGTGAAGGATGATGGGAACACATGGATGAATCCCTTTTGGGAGAAAGTTTGGGACATTAAAAAAAAAAAAGCCATTTTCAGCCTTGTAAGCTCTTCCAAATGGTCCACACATAAGCATACTGAGCACACTGCATTCTTTGTGTGTTTCTGGGAACTGAACCCAGGGGCATTCTACCTCCAAACTACACCCCCAGCCTTTTTCATTTTTTATTTTTATTTATTTTTTTAACAAGATTTCACTAAGTTGCTGAGGCTGGCCTCGAACCTGAGATCCTCCTTAGACAAGCTGCATTCTTGATAGAGAGCTGAGATTGCTCCATGGAAAGCAATGCAACTCAGAGCTCAGAATACGAAGGGGTGGAAACTATCAAGAACCTCAACAGAGAGCCCACAGAGTGGGAGAAAATTTTTGCCAACTACTCCCCCATTACAGGACTAATATCTAGAATATACAGAAAACTCAAGAAACTCACCACTAAGAAAACAAATAACCCAGCTAAAAAATGGGCAAGTGAACTAAATAGAACACTTCACAAAAGAAGAAATACAAATGGCCAATAAGCCGGACGTGGTGGCGCACACTTGTAATCCCAGCATTTGGGAGACTGACACCGAAGGATCAGCTGAGGCTGGTTCGAGGCCAGCCTCAGCTACCTAGTGAGGCACTCCGCAACTTAGTGAGACTCGGTTTCAAAATAAAAAGAATAAAAAAAAAAAAAATAGGGCTGAGGGTATAGCTCGGAGGTAGAATGCCCCTGAGTTCAATCCCCAGTACCACAAAAAAAAAAAAAAAAAAAAAAAACACAAATGGCCAATAAATGTCTGAGGAAATGTTCAACATCATTAGCAGTCAGAGAGATGCAAATCAAAACTACCCTGAAATTTCACCTAACCCTAATTAGAATGGCAATCATTAAAAATACAAACAACAATAAATGCTAGTGAGGGTGTGGAGAAATGGGAACCCTAATACATTGCTGGTGAGATTGCAGATTAGTGCAACCACTTTGGAAAACAGTAGAGAGGATCCTCAGATGAATGGGAATGAACCTACCATATAATCCAGCAATACCACTTCTGGGTATCTACCCAAAAGAATGGAAACCAAACTATCAGACCAATGCATGTGTATCTATGTTTATAGCCGCACAATTCACAATTGCCAAACTATGGAACCAGCCAAGATGTCCATCAACAGATGAATGGATTACAAAACTATGGGAATTTTACTCAGCCATAAAGAAGAACAAAATCATGTTATTTGCTGGGAAATGGATGGAACTGGAAAACATTTGTTAAGTGAGATCAATCAGTTACAAAAAGTAAAAAATCAGATGTTCTCCCTAATATGCAGAAGCTAGGGAGAAAGTGGGTCATCAGAGAGACTCTAGTCGAAGAAGGAGAAACCTTAGATGAGCAAAGAAGGCAAACTAACTGAAGGTGATGGGGAGAGGGAGGGAAACACCCTAATGCACATGATGTACATTCACAAACCTATCAAAGTCAATCACTAAGCCAAACATAAGAAGGAGGGAATGGGGGAATGGGGTGGGAATTGGGAAAACATTAAATGAGTGCTGTGTGCGTGTGTGCCTCTACCAGCTTGTACCTCACAAAAATGTATGATTACAATGCACTAATTAAAAAATTTATTAAGAAGAATATTAAGGGGTAGCCGGGCGTGGTGGCGCACGCTTGTAATCCCAGCATTCGGGAGGCTGAGACCAGAGGATCCGGGTTCGCGACCAGCCTCAGCTACCTAGTGAGGCACTCCGCAACTTAGTGAGACTCGGTTTCAAAATAAAGAATAAAAAATAGGGCTGGGGGTATAGCTCGGAGGTAGAATGCCCCTGAGTTCAATCCCCAATACCGCCAAAAAAAAAACCAAAAAAAAAAAAAAAAAAAAAGAAGAATATTAAGGGGTGACGGAGCTTGAGCAACATTTGTAGCAACTGAGAAGACCGCTGCAGTCAGGCCTCCCCCATAGCCCAAGGCAAAGAGAAGAGCTTGCCTGGTGGCAGGCTGAAGCAACATCCCGTTCTAAAATCCTGTAATTCAGCATAGTTGACTTAAAACCAGGATATCCCTGCTGCTGAGATCATGTCCACACCCTCAAAACACTCCGCCTGCTAAGGCGATTTGTAAAAAACTGGTTATTTTGGTCCAAAACAGTCACAGTGCTTTCCAAGAGAGAGGTCTCCGGACATCAGAATGTCGCCTTCCCAGCTCAAGCTTGTCATCCTTTGACTTTGCCCGCTGACCCTTAGCTCTCAAGCACTGGGAAGCAAGCAGTATGCTTTATCTTTGCTTACTGAGATTTTTGCTTTTTATTGGCCATTCTTTTCCTTTTCAACAAAACAGGCTCACTGCAAACACTTATTTTCACGCAACACAGACAACCAACAGTGAAGGAAAGAAAAGTCACTGCTGTCAATATTTTTATGACCATCCTCCCTTTCACTTTTCTGACTTTATCATCCAAAATTTCCACCTCATCGTGGTGCTGGAACTCCCTTCCTCTGAGCGCATTGGGCTGAGCCTTTTATGGTACCACATTTAATTCTCACAATATCCCATGATGTGATTATAATCCCCATTTTACAGCTTGGAAACTGAGACTGACTCAGAGAGGTGGTGACCCGCCCAAGAGCACATGGCTAATATGTGACAGGCCTGGATTTCAGATCCAGATTACTTTGTAGTCAGGAGTTCTGCTCAACACCTTATACGCATTATCTCGGACCTTTATAGCAAATCAGTACCATAGGCACAGAAACCTAAGGCATAGGAGGGTTGGGAAACTAAGGTGTAGAAAGTTGAGAAATCTAAGGCATGGAAGGGTCAACTGACTTGCCCAGCATTATACAGCTGAGAAACAAATTCGAGATGTCTGACTCCTAAGTCCATGCTCTTAACTAGGAAACTACGTAATACCCTGCAGTCCACAGGCTGAGACAGATTTATGTATATAGGGAAACAGATTCTTTTATTTATATATATATATATATATAATTTGCATATATATGCACCAATAAATATATATTTATATATAAATATATGTGTGTTTTATTGGTGCATATACATATATTTATATATAAAAGCATATGTATATATATATATGTATGCTTTTATTGGTGCATTATAGTCTCACATCATAATGTAGATCGTGTTGACAGTGACATACATGCACACAGTACTTGGTGAGCTTTTTCTCCGGATCCCTCCCCTTCCCCACACAGGGTACTTGAGATTGACATTAATATTTTCACATATGGCCAGGCGTGGTGGTGCACGCTTGTAATCCCAGCATTTGGGAGGCTGAGACCGGAGGATCTGGGTTCGCGACTAGCCTCAGCTACCTAGTGAGGCTCTCCGCAACTTAGTGAGACCCTGTTTCAAAATAAAGAATACAAAATAGGGTTGGAGGTGTGGCTCAGAGGTAGAATGCCCCTGAATTCAATCCCTAGTACCCCCCCCAAAAAAAAATATTTTCACATATGTACACAAAGCCAATGAGAGTAATTTCTTCACTGATTCTCCCTCTTCACCCTCCTCTTCCCCTGGACCACTTCCCTGGCTCCACTGAGGTTTCTCTTCCATTATCTGGAGTCCCTCTGGTATCCCAGTTACTCCCTAGCTTGCGCATAATAGAGAAAACATATGACCCTTCACTTTCTGTGACTGGCTAATCTCCAGGCCCTTCCATTTTCTTGCAAATGACATAATTTTGTTCTTATATTGCTGAGTAGAATTCCATTGTATGTATATTCCATAGCTTTATAATCCATTCATCTGTTGATAGATACCTAGGTTGGTTCTATAACTTGGCTATTGTGAATTGTGCTTCTATGAACATGGATAGGCTTATCTTACTATAGTTCTCTGATTGACTTCAGCCCCTTTGGAAAGATACCGAGGAGTGGTATAGCTGGATCATATGATGGATCAATCCCAGTTTTCTGAGGAATCTCCACACTGATCTCCATAGCAGCTGAACTAATTCACAGTCCCACCAACAGTACAGAAGAGTTTATGGAAACAGACTCTACGAAGTTTTGTAATTTGTCCGTCCTTCTTATAGGTGAGGGTGGTGGGTTTTCCAGGCTTGCCTTTATTTTTTATACTTTCATTGGTACATTGTAATTATACATCATAGTGAGATTTAAAGCGACACATAAATACATGCATACATCACTTGTGTATTTCTCTCCGTACCCCACCCTGCTCATCCTGACCTTCAAACTTGGAACCATTGCCACAGTCCTGTTCCCTGAAGCCAGCAAGCAGCCCCTCCACCATTTGGTGTCCCTCCCACTTGATCACAGCCCAACCTTCATCCCCTGATTTGGTCACTTCTGACTACAACCCTGGAGAGACACCTCATCCCATCCAGCCTGCCACCCAGGACTCTAACCTTCAACACAAGCTCTGGCTTGCAAGCCATTGCTGCCCTCCCCCACTCCCTGGATGGACCCAGGCTTGATAAAAAAAAGTCACCTCCAAAATCCCTGTAATTGACAAGTAATATTCAATGTGATCGCTCCTACTTAAATAAGAAGATGCGAGCTCATTGGTAAATACACACAGGCAACACTACTCGGAGGTTGGATTGTGTCTAGCTCTTGACTAGAGGTCATGTAGCTGTGTGGTTTTAGGAAAGTCACTTGGCCTCTCTGGTCATCAACTTCTTCATCTGCCTAGTAATGTATAGAACTAAGGCAATCCCAGGCCTTTGCAAATTCTAAGTTATCCTATCATTAAAGAAATGACAAGCTGATAGATATCACTCCCATCGATGATTTTGTCCAATCATTAACCAAACGAATGAAGCTGTTTCTGCAATCCAACTGCAAAGTTCACTTTTGGGGGAGGACTCAGGGCAGTTGGACATTCCCGGACCTTGCAGGGGGACCTACCCCTAAGTTGGTTTTAGTTTCCTCGCGACTATGAAAGGAGACATGAGGATCTTCACAGAAATGGGGCGCGTTTGAGGATGAAGGAGGACTTTGGGTGAGTAGAAAACTGTTCGATGACTGAAGCCAAGATGAAATCCCCTTTTTGAACATGTTTCAGTTTTTGTGTTTTGGTTTTGTTTTTTTAAGTTTGGCGCAATCACTTGTTTTTCCTCTGCTCCTTATGTAATCTTGTGGGATGCGGCGTCCGAAAATCATAAATCATTCATGGTACTCTGAGGGGAAAAAAAAAAAAAAGCTCACTGTGCAAAGCAGATGCGACTTAAAATGAAAGGTGAGACATTTTTGCATGAAACCTAAAAGAAAATGTAATTCACACGGTTTGTAGTCCGTGCTGATTGTCGGGTCCCACAGTTGCTGCGTGGTTTAGTCATTTGTTTCTGGTTTCTTGTGCTTGGTTTTAAGTGGAGGCTAAGTTAAAGCTGGAGCCTGTCCCCACACTTTTCCAGGAGTCTTAGAAAAGATGCTGTAATGCTGGCATATTTTTGTTTCCTGCTTGAAGAAGCCCAGAAATGATCCTCTTTTTCCCCAAATCCTTGTCAATGTTTGTTATTGCTGTCTATGATTCCTATGGGTTAAGCTTCCCTTTATAAAAATATAAATACTTTTCCCCGAAACCCACATGCAAAAACCCAAGTAGCCCCCAGCAGAGGTAACCAGCAAAGCCAACTCTCAAACATTAACTCCTTAATAAGATTGGTTTAGCTAAATTGTTTTTAATGTGGCTGCTAGCTGTGATGAGATTTCTAACAAATGGGCAAATTATATTTTTCTGAACCTCTTTCATATTCATCGACTCATTGGGATTTCACAGAAGTGGCAAACTGGTTTGTGATCTTCCTTCTTTCCTTCCTTCCTCCCTCCCTCCCTTTCTTCCTTCCTTCCTTTTACAAACTTTATGGACTATCAAGCACAGTGCTGTGTAGGAAGACACAGACATGGTAATAGCACTCCTTACCTTTGTGTACTTGCAGTGTACGGGGTGACAGATGCTTCAAACCCATTATAGAGACACAAACCAAAATAAGAACAGCTCCTAAAAGTTTAATGCTTTGCCCTAAAACAGCTAGAAAGTTCTAGAGCAGGATTTCCTCCCAGATCTCTCACGATTAAGATCAGAACACTCTTAAAGACACATCCTATAGATTTTCATAAATGGACAAATTTGGGGAAGGAAAAAAGAGGCAAAGAAAGTCCCCACCCTGGGCTTCTGTTGTCGGAGGGACAATCTGTGTTTATTACAGCAGGAAGTAGTAAGCAGCAAGTTGAACTCAGAAAGTTTTCTCAGCAGAACAAGTGAGGGAAGCTAAGTCCATAGCTCGGCCTCTTAATTTCTCCCTGTTGGACCTGAGATAATGTTCAGCCCAGTATACTGTCTAGCATTGGACTGGTGCTCAAGAAATGTCTACTTACTCTTTGTTCAGTTGTATTTAAACTAGTCATATTACCCCTGGTAGGCATGTTACCAATGACAGACCAATGTTCCCCCAAAAGCTTTGGGATCTTCACAATGTTGCCTTGAACTCCCAGTTTTACGGCATGGAAAAGCCTCCAGCTGTCCTGGAGATCTTGCTTTTTCTTGGTGTTCA
The DNA here is from genome assembly GCA_004027655.1 of Graphiurus murinus. NCBI lineage: Eukaryota > Metazoa > Chordata > Mammalia > Rodentia > Gliridae > Graphiurus > Graphiurus murinus. Next base: position 40,233 of record PVLC010006099.1, on the reverse strand, counting down.
GAATCTTACTATTTAGCTCGCTAGTTTCATTCCACTGCCGTATCCCAAGACACAGTTGCTTCTGTACTCTCCACAAGAGCTCTATTTCTGCTGACCAAGCCTCCAAGAATTCCCTGAAGATCTGACGGTTCTGGGGAGAGACTGCACTGTGTCCAACTTCGCAGAGCCGATCCCCCTGTTGTGGTTCTTCCGTCCTCTTCCTCTCCCTTTCCAGAGCAACAAATGCACCCTTCCTCTCAAAGGTACAGCTCAACTATCTGCTCAGCGTCTCAGCTTCTGAAGCAAGTGGACTTCCCCAGGGGTTCTTCCCCACCAACCTAGGGCTCTCCTCAGAAGGTGTTCTCAGACCGGTTATGAAAATAGACATTTTACACCTCTCGTTCCAGTCAAGACTGAGATCAAAGATGTAGACCACCACTTAGCATTTCCAGTATCTCCTTTGGCCACATGATGAAAGACGGCAGAAAGTCTCCATCACAGCACACCTCCTTAATGTTCTTTTTGCTCAATTGACGGACTGCTTTCACCTCAATTCAGTGCCCAGCGTATCCAGCCGGCTTTGATTCTCTGGCACCGCAGGCTTTCTGTGCGCTGAGTATGTTCTGATGTGTCCTGAATCTGTGGCTATAAGCAACCAGGGGGGAAAAAAAATTATGAGATGCCTGTCGTGTACAAAGTACTGTGCTAGGGACCGGCTTCTAAAAGAACATGAAATCCTATCATTTGTGACAATATGGATGGACCTGGAGGACATTATGTTAAGTGGAACAAGTCAGGCACAGAAAGACAAGCATTAAATGATCTCACTCACTTGTGAAATCTAAAATAGAAAGGGAGAGTAAAAAGAGGTACAGGAGAGTAGGGGGGAGAGGAGATGGGAGGAGATTGATGAATGGTACTCAGTTACAGTTAAGTAAAAGTAAGAAGTTCTGACAATCTATGGCACGGTAGCGTGAATATAGTTAACAATAATGAATTGTCATAAAATTGTTAGAAAAGATTTTGAATGTATTTGCAAAATTATTAGAAGAGATTTTGAATGTGCTCACCATTAAGAAATGATAAAAGGCAGGCATGGTGGCGCACGCTTGTAATCCCAGCATTTGGGAGGCTGAGACCAGAGGATCCGGGTTCGCAGTCAGCCTCAGTTACTTAGTGAGGCTCTCTGCAACTTAGTGAGACTCGGTTTCAAAATAAAGACTAAAAAATAGGGCTAGGAGTATAGCTTGGAGGTAGAATGCCCCAGAGTTCAATCCCCAGTACTGCAAAAAAAAAAAAAAAATGAAATGATAAAAGTTTAAGGTGGTAGATATGCTAACTTCCCTGATTTGATCATTACCCAACGTATCCATAAATGAAAACATCACATCATACCTCAGAAAAATGTAAAAATTAGTGTCAAGTGAAAAAAACAAAATTAACAAAATAATCCTGGCCTCCATTCTCCAACAACTCATGAGCCTACCTCTGGCACCAACTTACTGAATAATCCTAGGAAAACAACTACCTTGCTCTGTAAATGGTGGTGTTATAAAACACTTACCTGAGGGGAGCATTAAAAAGAATAAATAATAGCCAGGCGTGGGAGCACACACTTATAATCTCAGTGCTTGGGAAGCTGAGACAGGAGGATTACGGGTTTGGAGACAGCCTCAGGAAGTAGTGAGATTCTCATAAACCTAAGGGGACCCTGTTTCAAAATAAAAATTATTTATTTTGAAAAAATAAAAAAATGCCCTGGGTTCAATCTCCAGTAAAACACACACACACACACACACACACACACACACACACACACACACACACACACAAGAATAAATAAGGTAAAACCAAATACTTCATTCTATAAATGGTGGCATTATAAAACACTTACCTGATAGAAGCATTAAGAAGAATAAATAAGGTAAAACCAAAACCAAAAAGAAAAAAAAAAAAAAAAGAGGCAAATGTGTGAACTACTTGGCTTGGAACATGGTTAACAACAATAATAAATGGTGTGCAAATAAGTAAGTCAGTGGTGATTACTGAATAAGACAGAAAAACAGACATCATGGGCAGATTTTGATGAATTTTATGCTAGGGTGGTATGTGGGAGGGGAAAATTCACACTGATTGAAAGGAATGAGAAAGATTCCTCAACTGAGCTGGCTGTGGAGAATGGGTCGGACTTGGACAAATGGTCACGGGGAACTTCCCATGAGGAGTTGATTATCCATGTTGAAAAGCTGTAAATCTCTGGTAGTGTTCGGTCTTGAAGAACGATGATCTCAGCTCCTACCAGTTAAGGTGAGATGCAATGTTGCTGCATTCAGAAGTGGTTGGGTTGATAGATGTCTTCGAATTTCATGGCTTAAACTCTAACTGGCCCTATGCAGTCCATATACGGCATAGAATAATAAGGCTGGAGGTTTTATTACTTGAAAGCTCATTTAGACCATCAGCCATTAGATGTGTCACTAAATGCCAGCGTCCTTGCCCAAAAGGCATCCAATTGTCAGTTCGCGCACTTTCAATACAGGAAGTCCATTGCCAATACAATTTTGGCTATAATTCACGCATTGAAAAGAACCAGAGTTTGGAAAACCCACCTGGTTTATGGGAGATCATGGCAAGAAAGATATAATTTCCAGAAAATATCAGTTTGAGAAGGACCCCAAGCAAGCCACTGAACCTCTTTGGACTTTAGAGGGTCTCTCACGCTTATAGCTCTAATATACTAACTTCATATCAGAAAGGTACCACAGAAGCAGGGCACAATGGCACATACCTGTAATCCCCATACTTGGGGGTCTGAGACTAGAGGATCGCATGTTCAAGACCAGCCTTAGCAACTTAGCTGGACCCTCAGTAACTTAGTAACTTAGCAAGACCCTGTTTCAAAATAAATAAAAAAATTTAAAAGGCCAGGGGTATAGCTCAGAGGTAGAATGCCCTTGGGTTCAATCTATAGCACCGAGACAAAAAGAGAGAAAGAAAAAGCAGAACAAACAAACAAAAAAAAGGAGATAAAGAGAACACAGATCGAATGATAACATAAGGCAGATCAACCAAAATCGAGCATGCAAAAGTATTTTGTAACTTTTCAATTACAAAATGAGATGAAGATTACAGCTATGAAATCATCCATTTCAATTCATAAGCAGCACGTCAGTCCCCAGTGATGCAGAGATGAATATAGCCTTACCGTGCCCCACCCTAGTCCAATCATGCCTGAAAAGCCTTGTATCCAGATGTACACCACAGTTTAACAGAGAAACCAGTACACCGTGCTTTGGCCAGAAGTTGGAGATACTGCTGGGACAGAGGCTATCATCTAACTGGAACCCTGGTCACAGTTATAAGGGAGAGACTAAAAGCCCTTTAAACCGCTAAGGAAATAACAAGCATTCACAGGGGGAAGTACCATAGAGGTGGACATCAGCTTCAAAAAGGTAGAGCATCCCAATAGTTAATTTTCCAACTGGAAGAGCTGATAAATCCCCAATGCCAGAAGGATTTCGGAAGGATCTGGAGAACCTACTCCCAGAGTAGCTGTAGGAGACTTTTTTGCGCTGACCAGGAGGTAGTCAGATGTATGTAGGTGCTCTCTCGGTTCTAGCTTCCCTAAGTCCCTCAATACACAGTAATATATGTTGTGAATCATTCATTTAGTCAATAGATATTGAGGGAATGTCTCCTGACCTTAGAACCAGCATGCCTGGGTTTAAAACTCAATCCTTCTGTTCCTACCTGTGAGACCTTGGACAAGTTAGCTTCTCTGCATCCCAGTGTTCTTACCTCTGAAAGGGGAGTAATAAAAAACTTCTACTGCAGAGGGTTGTCACGAAGATGAAAGGAGATGATTAATGGCGAGTGCTTTTGAACAGTGGCGCCTAATACACAGTCAGTTACTGTTAGACATGAACAGCAGTACTGAGCAATGTGTTACTGCTGTGGTTTATTACAGCAATGTGTCAGGCCCTGAGCTACACACTGGGTCACCAGAACTGAGAACACAGACGTGACTCCTGCCTGGTGTGAGTGTAAAGACAGTCGGGAGGTGAGATGACATAAAAGATATTGAACAAAAATTCACAAAAATAAAAATATAGCTTCAAATTATGACAACGGCTATGAAGGAAATTAAAGGTTGTCAGAGTAACATATAACAGGGGGTGCGTTTAGATTGGGGGTACATGGAAGAACTCTTTGACCTTTAGGTTGAATTGCAATACAAATATATCTCAGCACCAGTTGTTTAAAGGGGTATGCCAATGTCTTGATTTTAAGTCCACAGAGAAAATAAGTCAACTATCTTCAAATGTATGGTATTACCTGATAATCTGATTCCCAATTTATGTATCAAGGCCTCATATTAGCCAATGTAAAATGCTCTCTTTGTCTTGTCTGTTAGATTTCATTTGGCTTATCTATGAAATCTATGAACTCATCAGTCTGTCCATCCATCCATCCATCCATCCATCCATCCATCCATCCATCCATCCACTCAACTACTCATCCACCCAGCCAGCCAGCCAATCTACCTAGGAATCCTGTAAGGAACTGGGCCCAACTTCCTATAAGCAAAGATTCATGGGGAAGTTGAAAGAGAATGGTATAGAAATTTGAAGAAACTAGAAATTCAACACAGGTGAGAGTAGAAGGGGGAAATTGGGGGGAATTCTAAGCACAGTGAGTTCAAAAGAATCTAATCTTAATGAGAACTTGGGTTCTAAAATCAATGCATAAAGCCAAAAAAAGTCATGACTAGATGATAGTCAAAACTATCCTTGATCGCTTCTCAGCCTTTTGGCTGAGTATCCTTGAAAATTCCTTAATGAGGGACCACGTTGGAGAATGACATACTACATCTCAGGAAATCCTATATAGCTACTGTTTCCTCTAGTCCTGAAATCAATTGTTGCTTCAGTTGAGCATCAGATGAATTTGTGAGCTTGCTTGGAATGGCCATGTTGTGTGAAAAGTATTAATTTTAGAATGGGACTCCTGTGGATTGTGCTAAGATGCTCATCCCGAGGGAAGTCCATGGGAGTGGACAGGGGACTCGTGGCCACGCCTCCTTCTGAGTGCTCCTTCTGGGTAGCACTTACCACTCAGTGTGCAAAAGAGGCCAGACCCTCCCAGCTGTTCAGTTTTCAGCTTTCTGTAATTCTCTGCCTCTATCAATCCATCTATCCCCGTTTTTATATTTTTGCCAACTAAATAGCTAAGTTTGCATGTATTAAATATAAATACGATATGTGTCCAATGTAACATAGGCAAAACCCTGAGGTCAGCAAAAGAGAGGGGAAGGGGTACATTTAGATTGGGAAGTACAAAGTGCATTTAGATTGGAAGGTACGAAGCTGGGCTATTCAGTAAATAGTTGGGTGACACAATAGAGCTGGAAGTTGGGGGTCTATATTAGTTCCCCAGGGTTGCCATAACAAAGTCCCACAACCTGATAGCTAATGCAACACAAATGTATTCTCTAACAGTTCTAGAGAGAAGCGTGAGGTCCAGGTCAGCCGGGTCCCACTGCCTCCAGAGACTCTAGGACAGCTTCCATTCTTTGCCTCTTCCAGCTGCTGATGGCTCCAGCATTCCTTGGTTTGTGGCAGCAGAGCTCCAATCCCTGTTTGCATCTTCTGCTGGCTCCTTCCCTGTATCTCTGTGCCTCAAATCTCCCTCTCCTTTTCCTTATAAGGACACCAGTCATAGAACTTAGGACTCACCCTCAATTGAGCATGCTCTTACCTCAAAATCTTTAACTTCATTAACATCTTCAAAGATTCCATTTCCCATAAATTCACATTCATAGGCATCAAGAACTAGGACTTGGACTTATCTTGGGGGGGAGGGGCTCACTATTCAAGCCACTACAAGGTCTAAGAAAGCACAATAAAGTGGGTTGGACCCCTATTGTGACAGATGTTAAGTGCCAATTTCAAATGACTTTGAGGGTCTAATTCTCTGCAGAGTTGTGACAGTGAAAACCTTTATTTCCATAGCCTTTCTACACCTTGCTGTAGGATCTCCTCTGCCTTACTGTTCCTATCTGACACCCTGAAGCTCTCCTTCCCTACTTTGGACACTCCTCAGGGTACCTACTAAATCTTGACATATGTCAACATCTGCTTTTGTCCTAATCAACATACCCTTTCCATAATTCACACTGCACCTGAAGGCTGGTTTATCAACTAAACTCATCTTTATCAAAGCACTGACTCATCCACATTATTCATTGTACTGTACATGTAGCCCTCAGAATTGATCGTATTTATACACACTCTTGTTTGTTGAAATGCAGCTGAAGCTGGAGACACCACATATGGCAGATGGGTGGATGGGGGTGTGGGGGGGCTTCTTCTTGTTGTCCTTAGAAGATCATTGGCAGAACCCAGCTAGAAACCAGCTGACACGGGAGCCTGGGAGCTGCGACTTGCAGAGACTGGTTCCCAGTAATGCAAAGCAGAGGAGAGAAGGGAGAGGCACAGATCAAAGGACAAGTGGGGTCAGGGACAGAACGCTGTCTTATCCCCGTTTTATGCAGTGAGACATGAAGCACAGAGAAGGTGATATAACTGCCCAAAGTCCCATTGCTAGTACCAGTGTGAACTTTGAAACCAGGCCTACCTGAATCTGAAGTCTAAGGTCTTGCCACGCTCTGCTCTCACTATTATCATGAAAATTCCACTTGTCCTGTCCAACCGCCATGGTCAGGAGATAACTTGGGGTTCTGAGCAGCTCTTTCATGACTATCAACTCAGTAGGAGGACTTTATCCGGATTTTGTGAAGGGCACGGAGGTGCACCACTCAGAACCCTTCCGGAAGAACCCACAGATCCTGCTGGTGGACATGCTATCTGTGGACGCCTGTTACCCGGGATGACGCCCTTCCAATAGCTCCCAGCCCAGACCCAGTAACTGGTACAAGCTCAGCCTTGCAATTCAGCTTCTCCTTCCATCCAACCCTGCTTCTTCTTTCTTCCCCAGGTGTGGATCCCTAATGCCAAGCCCCGTCCACGGCAAGCTTTTGTGTTATTATTGTTCTCATCTTGGCCAATACAGAGAGGACTTCTCCTCCTCTCATCTCTAGTCTATGACCTGTCTGCTCCTGAGATTTTCCTGGTTAATTTGGACCAGCATGCAAGTAGAGATCTTGATTAGATCTGGGGCACTTGGCCCTGCTCTTGGTGAGCATCTTTTGCTGGCCCTCCCGAAATGAATCACAAGGGAGGTGTTGGTAGGAAGGGCTGCAAAAATACAGTCAGCCACTGTCCAACCTCACCGCTTGTTTTTATGCCGAGGGTGGGACGTGTCTTCTCAGCTATTTGCTGTCTTGATGATATTATTTCAATGGGATTGAACCATGTCCTTAACACTTCTTGGATGTTGCAGTTGGCAGTCCAAACGTAAGCTAAGATCGGCCCCTGCCTTTCTGTTCTGTAGAGCGTTCCATCTGAAGGTCCCACAATACCTGCATAGTGCTCAGATACACTGATCTCTAATCGCCAGCCACCACAGCCATAATAAAAGCCCAGAGCTTGATGAGGATTCCGGAAGCTATCACTCCCACCTCTATGCCCTCAGGAAGGAGTCACCACCATCTCCCCCACTCCCATATTCTTCCTTTAAAATAAAAGAAATTCTTTCTTTTCTTGGCTATCCCAGCTCACTGGCATCCCATCAAGCTACAGAAGCTCTGGAGAGCTGTAGCTGGCCTCCCCCGCACACTGTTTTCTTTCCTGCCAACTAATCCCTGCCCTTAACCTTCTTAGGTGTCAGTACAGCACCTATTATTCATGGTTCCATTGACATTTCCTCCAGACTCCTGAAGCTGGTGGTGACTCATCCTCCCTTGTCATCAAGGGGCATCTTCAGTCTGCACCCGGTTTATTGCATGAAATTCACGTTAGCTGTTCTCTGATGCCTGTCATCACAGGCTCTCCGGAAACTTTTAATTTGATGACCTAGAGGCAAACACGAAGGCTCCCAGTTTTACAACCTGTAGAATGAAATGAAGCTAGCTACCCGCCTGGGTCACACAGGGACCAGGACTCTGGATCTGCCCCCTGGGAATCAGGTTCCCAGGCCATGAGAGTTAGACTAACACAGTCTTTGAGTCTCCACAACAATTCAGGTCTTTCATAGAGGGACCTGTTGGCACCCACCAAAGTGCTGCTAGCATGGAAGGAGATGGCACTTCAGTGTACGCCTCTTTCTGCAGACAGTGTTCGTGGATTTTCCAAGGGATGTTTCTATTTTATTGAAAAGAGCTGAGCATTTACTAGGCTCCATGGGAACTGAGAAGAGGGTCCTGAAAAAGAATTTGTGCCTGGAAGTTGCATCCAACTTCCCAGCTTCACAGCTGTTGGGTGGTACAGATTCCCTCCAGCTCATGTGTGTTGGTTAGTTTGACATTACTGTGACAAAGTGCCTAAGAGAATCAACTTATAAGAAAGGAAGGTTAGCCAGGCGTGGTGGCGCACGCTTGTAATCCCAGCATTCGGGAGGCTGAGACCGGAGGATCCGGGTTCGAGGCCAGCCTCAGCTACCTAGTGAGTGAGGCACTCCACAACTTAGTGAGACCTGGTTTCAAAATAAAGAATAAAAAATAGGGCTGGGGGTGTAGCTCGGAGGTAGAATGCCCCTGAGTTCAATCCCCAGTACCGTAAAAAAAAAAAAAAAAAAAAGAAAAGAAAAGAAAGGAAGGTTTATTTTGGTTCGTGATTTCTTTTCTTGTTTTTTTTTTAATTGTTGTTGTTTGTTTTGCTTTTGTTTATTTGTTTTTGTTTTGATGTTTGTTTCTTTATTTGTTTGTTGGAATTGAACCCAGGGCATTCTACCTCCAAGCTACACCCCAGCCCTTTTTATTTCTTATTTTCGAAAGAGAGGGTCTTGCTTAGTTGCTGAGGGTCTCACTGAGTTGTTGAGGCTGGCCTCAAACGTGCAATCCTTTCTGAGCCTCTCAAGTCCTGGGGTTACAGGTGTGCACACCATGCCTGGCTTGGTTCATGGTTTCAGTTCATGGTCTCTTGGCTTTGTTGCTTTGGGCCTATAGTGACGCAGTATGTCAGGGCAGGGAATATGTGTCAGAGGAGGCCTGTTCACCTCATGGCCGCTGGGATGTAGAGAGAGGAAGGGGATGGGATCCCAGGATCCCTTTTAGGGACACACCCCCAGGGACCTAACTTCCTCCCAGGAGGCTCCATCTCCTTAAAGTCCCACACCTCCCATTAGCACCACGGGCTGGTGACCAAGCCTTCAACCCATGAACCCTTGAGACACATTCAGGACCTAAATCATGCTAAGCACGATTCTTAGAGCCTGAGCCATCCTGGTGCTTGTGTTAGCCCATGGTGCAGCTGACAGTAATGACATTCTGTTAGGAACTCTACCACCCTTCCCTTTCACCCATAGGCACCAGCACTCATGCCTCAGGCCAGTAGAGAGCAGGTTCTCATCCTGACGGAGTCCCAGAATCTAATCACTGGACTCCCATTCCCTAAAGGGTATATAAAAAGACATTGCCCTTGGGAGTCGCCTCCGCCTCTATCCTGCAGTCAGAAGGGCAACTCGTCTGGTTGAAGCTCTTTCCTGAAGGGATGCTGGCACAGCTCTTGGAATGGGCGCCTTAAATCATAAATTCAGGCTTGTTGCTTGACCCCTGGTCACCTCCTCAGCCTCAGGCAGCCTCGGAGCAATATTCCCTGGGAAACAGTCATCAAATAAAGCTTTAGCTCCCGGTCCTATGGGCACCCCTCATTAAACCACCCGGCTAAGCTGAGAGGACTGAACAAAGCCGATGGCTGCGGAAAGCCCTGGGACAGTACGAGGACCCTGCCTGAGCCCCTCCTGCCCACTGCACCAGCTGGAGCTGTCATACCAGCGGCCAGGTCTGCAGGACTCCTCCAGGCTCTCTGGCCGCCAGGCATCCAAGACATGCCCAGTTGAGCATCCACTGGGAAATTTCAAAAACCGAGAATGTCATTATTAAATACTCTGTGTTGGCATCGTGCACTCCGGCTTCTAACCACATTCGAATCCCTTATCTCATCAGATCCTCCTGACGCCTCTGAGCAGCCACCAGGGCCACAAAACCCATCAAATCGCGGTCATAGAACCACCATTTTATTTACTCCCCGCCATGCAATGGGCGGTGTGCTAAGCACTCTGTATCCATTATCTCTTTTAATGCTCTCAGCAGCCCCGTAAGGCAGGTCCCATTATGAGCCCCATCGGACAAATGACAAACCCAGAGCTCAGAAAAATGGAGTGGCTAACCAAGCCTGCACAGGTAGCAAGTGACAGGGTCAGGTGTCAAATTCAGATCTGTCCAGTGCAAAAGCCTGGGCTTCTACTAACCACTGTGATTCTCTCTGTCTTGAAAGTGATATCTTTGTTGTGATTGGAGAGTGTACTCTTAAAATCCCGGGGATACTCCCTAATATGCAGAAGCTAGGGAGAAAGTGGGTCAGAGGAGGGACTCTAGTTGAAGAAGGGAAAACCTTAGATGAGCAAAGAAGGTGACTTAACTGAAGGTGACGGGAGAGGGGGAGGGGGACACCCTAATGCACATGATGTACTTTCACGAACATATCAAAGTCAATCACTAAACTGAACATGAGAAGGAGGAGGGGGAGGGAATGGGGTGGGAATTGGGGAAGGGTTAAATGAGAGATGTGTGCACATATGCCTCTACCAGCTTATACTGCACAAAGATGTATGATTACAGTGCACCAATTTAAAAAAATAAAAATAAAAAATCCCGGGGATGAAGAATGGGCGTTACACCATTAACAGAACTGGCCTCCACCTCTTGACTATTTTTTCTCTCCCACCCCCCACTTCCTGTTCTCTTTTGCCCTCTAACCTCCCCTGGGAACAAGGTTAAGGCTCAAGTGCTAGACTTGGTACTCTACAACCTAGAAGAGGAGGTTTAAGTCTTCTCAATTTGGTACCATCAGGACTCCAGAACCTGATGAGGCCCACAAATCAGAAGCAGGAACTAACAGGCAAGCCCCAATGTCTGGGAAGTCTTGGGCAACCCTGACAGTCTAGAAGGTCAGGTCCAGCAGGCCCAGAGTGACCCACTTGAATCAACAGAGTCCAGAGATGAGCAACCAGTGTTACCTAAGCCATGTCCATGGCCGGGATTCAAGGTCATGGTCAAGGGCCGAGAGGAGGAACATGTGAGGGGCAGGTCAACTGGTGTCCAGTCCAAGGGTCTCCCACCTCCGCTGAGAACAAAGGTCTGGACACTCACCTGAGCCAACTGAAAGCAATGAGAGTTGGGAGGAGAACTCACACTCAGAGCAGGGAGAAGGCTGGAAAATAAGGAACCGATCGACCAGCCACAGGGGATCCCGGGCTCCCTGCTTCCCACCAGGTGCAACCCGGCCCATTAATTCAACTAGAATGTCACTGGCTCATGATAACACCTCCTTCTTCCCAGCCAGCATGTCATGGTGAGTCACCATGCTTGCACCATCTCTTGTCTTTACCATGACTTTCAAAGCAGAGTAGAGACCAGAGAGTCTCCATTTTACAGATGAGCAAACTAAGGCTTGGAGAGATCAGGGGACCCACCCAAGATCATCTAGAGGAACAGACAGGATTAGAGCTCTGGTCGGCCTGGCTCCTCAGAAAACATTCTTTCCTCTCAAGCATGCATTTTACCTAAAAAGTAGGAGTGGGGAGTCTTTCATACACTGAGAAATTGCAGAAATCAGGCATGTATCTATCCGTCTACTAACGTCTTCTGAACCCTGACTTTCCGTGTCAGGTAGACTGCTGGGCACTAGGGCAGCCATAGTGGCAGATATCCACAGCCAGGACCCAAGAACTCACCACCCAATGGACCCCCCTGACTTTCATGCTGTTCTTCTTTCAAAGCCCAGCAAAGGGGCAGCTGCCTCCGCCAACCCTCACTCAGACCCTGGGTAAGGCAGGTGGGCTCCACCGGCACATATTCTCCAGACCACGTGTTCTGTCCATTCCAGAAACCATAACAGAGGCAGGGCCACTGGCCAAGGGACTGGACAGTGCCATTTTGAATCTAAACTGCATCCTCTGTGATCAGTGACCTCTGTCCCAGAGGGGTTTCTGTATGTCTGGGGCGGGGAGGATTTGCCAGAATTAGCATGGAGATTGTCTGCACGCTGGGGAAAGGGGCCGAGCAGCTGCAGAAAGACCCGCTGGAAGGCAGTCAGCACAACTCCTCCCCGTAGACCAGAGCCGGGGAGTGACACAGCCACTTCTCCAGGCTCCGGCGCCAGCAGCAACAGGCGCCCGCCTGGAAGAAAGCACCATGATGGGAATGACCTCGTTTGGTTATCTGATCACTCTCCATCACTGAAACTCCTTAGGAATTATTTCAGCCCCCTCTCCAGCAGCCAGGGCTATAAATAAAGATCCCCCGGGATGCTGAATCCTGCCCTTCATCCCAGCCGCTTCCGTGACTCATCCCACTGGCCCATTCCTTATCCATCTTCTTGGTTACAGGGAGGGAGAGTGAATGTCTGGGTGTGTGTTGGGAGACAGGGGGTTGCCACCATAGCTATTCCTGCTTCGTACCTACGCATTTACTGAGCCACAGTCCACGTCCACATGTACATCTCCTTGTGGCCCGATGTTTAACTTGAATGGGTGGAGAAGAGATACATCTCCCTCAAACAGGCTTCAGCATGGCAGCTCTTAGCTGAGACTCCATCTTAAGTGGTGTTTATTAAGGCCTTTGTCTGTGTACTGCCTCGTGCTAAGCGAGGTAAAATAAGACACACATTCTATCATCTTCATGGACGGCAGTTGCTTAGAGCAAATTAAATCCCCGAGTAGCAGCAGCGGTTGAGAAAGCAGCATTTCATAGAAAGAAAAGCTTCGCCCGAAACAAGAAGAGTGAAGAAAACATTCATTTACCCAGTCCCTTCCTCTCTGTGTCAGCCACTTACTGAGCACCGCATAATTTACTCTCACAACAGCACAGCAAGACAGAGTTTCTTAGTCTGAGTTTCCACAGGTGAGACAACAGCCCTAGAGAAGCTAAATAACTGGCCTGGGATCACTCAGACCATGAGGGTCCACAGTGAGATTTGAATCCAGGAATTTGGGGCAGAATTTTAGAGATCATCTTATCTAAACCTTCATCTAATGTTTGCATATACCTCACCGCCCCCCCCCCCACACACACACACAGAGAATCCCTGGTCATTGAGGCCCTGGGTAGGCAAAACTCAACTCTCAAGATAAGTCATTTGTATTAGTTAGCTTTCTGCTGCTATAACAAAAATATCTGAGGTAGGCTATTTATGAAAAAACAGAGGTTTACTTAGCTCACAATTTGGGGAGGTTCCAGGGCATGGTATGGTCCCTGCAGTGGAAGAGACCTCTCAGCTGCATCACGATGGCAGAAGCACAAGAAGAAACAAGTCATGCAGCCACTGGAAAAGTAAAAGAGCCTGATGGGGCCAGACTCAGTCTTTTACAACAACTCACCGTCCCCAGATCTCACTCCAGGTGACTAGCATTTCTTTCCTTCTGAAGGCAGCACCCCAGTGACCTAAGGACCTCCTGCCAGGCCCTGCTTCTTAAAGGATCCCCAGGATCTCCTGCCATCACACGGGGACCAAGCTTTCAACACGGGAAACTATGGAGGACACTCAATATGCAAACTATAACACTGTCCCATCTCTAGGCAGTGCCAAACTGCTGGACGGTGTCAATCTGGCCCCTTTTAACTTCTACCCATAAACTCTCTCACATCCTCTGGCAAGAACGAAAGCAAGTCTAATTCCTCTTTCTTATCACTGCCTTCCAAATAACCGATGACAGTCATTGCTCCGTTTCCTCCCCAAGCCAGTCCAGACCCTTAAACCACTGAAGGCTTGAAATAGCTTCAAATCCCTGAGTATTCACCACTAGGTCCTTCGTGCTGGTGCCGGCGACGACGCTGCCACATTTCAGTTAGGTAAACACCAGTTGAGGGGATAAAGACATGCGTGGGTCCTTTCAGGCTAGAAGGTACCATGACTTGTTTCATTAAGCCTTTGTCTTAATTAAGGATTTGGCTGGTTGCCAGAAACACAGCCCAGTCTGGCTGGTTCAAGTAAAAACTCACATTTGGTAGAAGGGTACAAGGAACTCTAAGAAGATCACAGGGCCTTGTAGAATGACATCAACATCAAAGTCTCTCTCTCTCTCTCTCTCTCTCTCTCTCTCTCTCTCCTTTCTTGTGTTTGCTCTCTATCTTTTCTCTGTGTGTGCCTCTTGGCACGCTGGTTTCCTCTACTGCACATTGTGCATGATGACGGCTGTCCCAAAGCCATATCTACACATGGTTCTGTGTTCCTCAGCCTGTAAATGACAGAGGCGCTGTGTCCTAGTACTTATCACAGATTGGTCAGGCTTTGGGTCAGGTGACCACTCCTAGACCAATGAGTGATGGCTTAGCAGGCAGGGAGGTGGGATCTCCTGGTACAAACATGGCCGCAATTAGTGATCTCATTAGCAGGGATTCTAAGTCTGTGTTAGAGGAGAAGGAAGATTCTTTAGGAAATGGTATGGATAAATAGAAATCTGGCATCTCTTGCATACCTTTTTTTTTTCTTGGTACTGGGGATTAAACTCAGGGCATTCTACCTCCAAAATACAACCCCAGTCTTATTTCTCTATTTTTTTATTTTTTTATCTTTTGAAATAGGGTCTCGCTAAGTTGCTAAGAACCTCACTAAATTGCTGAGGCTGACTTCAAACCTGTGATCCTCCTGTCTCAGCCTCCTAAGTACTAGTATTACAAACATGCATCACCACACTCAGCCTCTTATATACCTTTAAATACCAGTATTATAAATTGATCTGAGAGTCTCAAGATGAGCTGTGGGGACCAACGACTTCCAGAACTTCTTGCACTTCTGAAATTCAGATTCAGGGCCACAAAACCCTGGGAAGCCTGACTAATGGCTATCGGTGGCCTGGAGAGGGCCCGGGCTTCTACTATAGGAGGATACTCTACTCAACTTATGTGTCGCTTTTTAGCATCTTGTTGATGATCCTGGCAATTTCCAGAAACACAGAAGATGCAGTCAACAAGTGCTAAACACAAAAGCAGCCCACGTGCTTCTTCCCTGGATGCATAAAGTATGCATGTGTGCACGTACGTGTGTGTGTATGTGTGTGTGTGTGTGTGTGTGTGTGTATGTGCACATGAGTGTGCATGCAGTGCTGAAGGTTAGGGAGGGGACAGAGAGAAGGGATGTGGGAATGTGACTTTCATAAAAGAAATTAATTGAATTGCAGACTGGAAGGTTCCTTAGACATCGCCAGCCATGTAATCATCCACGCATGTTCCTAAGACCTTTAGAATTTTCCAGAAGTACCTCCAGGACCAAAAGAGAAGGTGTCAGGAAGGACTGACTAGCCAGGTTTCCACCCACCGGCGTCCTTCCCACAACAGTGCGATTCTGCTGTTCCTCGTTGTAGATGTTTGGTTGCTCTGCATTGTTTTACTCTTTCACAAGCATGAACCAACTTCAGTGAGGCGGGGTGACTTGCCATGGTCACACAGACAGAGAGCGAGGGCCTGAGTCGTGCTGGTTCCCAGCTGTGCCGACTCCACAAACCCTCTTTCTGCTGGCACAGGTCATATTGAGACAAGAAAGGGAACAGTGATTTTTTGACAAGGATAAGTGTCATGACAGCTAACCATCTGTGTCTTCCACCTGCAGCGAAGCATCAGGCATTTACTGCTGACATGTTCCACCACCCGATCGCCTGCGCATACAGCTACGCCTGGCATGTCCAAGCTGCGGGACAGTGATCGACGGGTGGCCTCGGGACTCGAATCCCCTAAACTGTCAAACTCGCTCCTTACCTTGCAATTACTAGCTAATTTGTAAGGGGGCCTGAGAACAGGGTGATTAAATTGCAATCAACAGACCTCGGTTCAAACTTGAGAGAGAGAATGTTAAAGAGTTCTCTCACCTGGCAGGGCCAAGGCACCATGGCTGGTCTGTGTGAAGGCCCATCCATCCTGCCAAAACTCAGTCCTGAGCAGGAGACAGACCACAGGAGCTCAGTTCGCATAGCCACCTCCTGAGTGGCCGCTGAAGTTCTCTTGAGCCACTGTTGGATTTCGGCTTTCCAGGTGACCCCGTTTACTGTTAACCCTGCACCAAGACCTGGATGATATGACTCCGTCATAGCTCCTCTATCTCTTAGGTGGCCCCAGCTCCTTCCATATCTCTCTCTCTCTCTCTCTCTCTCTCTCTCTCTCTCTCTCTCTCTCTCTCTCTCTCCCTCCCTCCCTCCCTCCCTCTCCTTCTCCCTCTCCCTCTCCCTCTCCCTCTCCCTCTCCCTCTCCCTCTCCCTCTCCTTCTCCCTCTCCCTCTCTCTCTCCCTCTCTTTCTTTCTCTATTTTTTTTTGACACTAAGGATTGAACCCAGAGGCATCCTACCACTGAGCTACACCCCCAGTCCTTTTAGTTTGGTTTTGCTTTTGCTTAAAACAGGATCTCTCTAAGTTGCTGAGGTTAGTCTTGAACCCGTCATCCTCCTACCTCAACTCCTCAAGTACTGGGATTGCAGGCCTGCGCCACCATGCCCAGCTCCTTCCATGTTCTTCTAATGCAACCTAGTTCTGGTCATGCTTCCACTCGTGGAATCAGAAGACTCAATTCTTATCAAACTCCAAAGTGGAATTTCCTTGCATTCTCAGCATCTTGCAGCTGGATGGTATGACATTTGATCTGATTTGCACATGTAATTTCTTACCGTAACTTCTTTTCTAGGAATTTAAGGGAGGTGGATCTTTGGGGTTGGGACAGAAGACAAAATACAAAAAAGGGCAGCATACAAAAATGATCCCTTCTCGGAGAGGCCTTCCAAGAACTGGACTCAAACTTAGAGTCAGTTCCCTGCAAGAGTTAAGAGGCAACTCTTACCCCTGCATCTTGGTTCAAGAATTTTAGCCTAGAGCGGGCAGTTCCAACATAGTGCCCCACTAGCTCTCCTAGAAGGCCTATGGGACTTCGCACAAACAGAACCTCTGTGTCAGAGTCCCTGCACTGGGACACACATTAAGCCCACTCCATTATACTTGGCTACAAAGACATCTGAACACATAACCTCCAAAGTCACTTCTAGTTCTAAAAGCCCGTGGTTTTCTGATGAAGCCAATGGAATTTATTTCTAAATAGTGGGTGATGAACGTCTTACTCAATGAACTGTAATTCACTCCACCAGATTCTAGAAAGGTCCTGGCTGGTCCTTACAAGTACTCCCTTGGTGCTGAATTTCTGCCACTTGCCTGGGAGTTTATGACATCAGAGAGCAGGATCTGACCTGACCCTTTGAGGAAAAATGTTATCTAAACTATGAGGCAATCGCTCACAGCTACCCTCAAAACCAAACAGCACTTTCTGGTTGCCTCTGGCCAGTTGGTCAGCAGACAAGGGGTCACTGGTCATTTTACTGAACTGACTGATCACACAGAGAGAGTGACCAGTGCCATCTGCTCAGCAAGCAGCCTTCATCATGGTCAAAATCCAAGAATACATTAAAAAAAATCACTTCAATTATGAATGTGGAACTAGGCTATGTCTTAGGCCAGGGTAGCAAAAACAAGTTGGTTGCCTCACATAACTGAGGAATATTGACTCAACCCCCAAATGGCACGCTATTGTTTAGAGTATTTTTCTCCAAAAATGGTAATGGCTTTCTACTAGACTATCCACACTGATCCTTCTATGAAAAAAAATTTTTTTAAAAAAGATTGTTAAGCACACTATCCAAGGCCTTAAAATTCAGAGGAGTTAGCTCAATGAACTTCAAATGTTCAAATATACCTTCACTCCCAAACTATTTGAGATGAGTTTGCCATCTTGGGTAGAAGAAAGATTTCCAGGTATAGAACTGAAGTAGAAAAAGGCAGATTCTTTGACACATTATCGACTACATCATCAGCTCCGTTACACAACTCACTATTGTGAGTGACAGATGCTGGAATCTTGAAATTAATTTCCTTTGGCAGTTCTGGGGTATGTGGCTACTTCGATTGATGTGTTTTTAAAAGGGGAAAGAAACTTGGAAGCAGAAATGGTACATTACAGTTGTTCTCTCCTCAGATGAGCCAGGGACCGTCTTATCCCAGCCCACAGTGAGAACGCTGAGTAAGATCAGAGTCCCAGACTCTCAGAACAGCAAAGAGCTTGGGAGCACAAGCAGTCCAAGGTAGAAATTGATGTTAATAACAATACTTAAAACTAGGCATAGTGGCACACTAGTAATCCCAGTGTTTGGGAGGCTGAGATAGGAGGATTGCAGGTTTGCAGCCAGCCTCAGCAATTTAGTGAGGCTTTCAGCAACTTAGCAAGACACTCCTTCTAAATAAAAAATAAAAATAGGAATGGGGTGTAGCTCAGAGGTAGAATGCTCCTGGGTTCCAAAATAACAATAAAATAATAATAATAGCAAAATTTATTGATTATAGGGATTTTTGTCAAATGCCTAGCCAGCACCCATGTTTGCCTTCTGCCCTCCTAGAACCTCAGTTTGGTTTAGGGCCCCAATCTCTCTCAGTGTAGACTCAGGTGAGGCTAAATGTATCCCTGCCCCAGGGTGAGTGTCATTGGCCAAACGCTGCTTACCAGTGATTGGTCAGAATAGGCACATGACCCAAGTCTGGCCAATGAGGCATAAGAAGACATTTGCTGATATGGGATTATTGTTTCTTTACATTTCTTTGATTCGATTGGACAGTCCCAGGGGAGACATCTTTTCTTTCCCTCGGACCCTGACATATCTAAAAGCCACGCCCAGGAGAGATTAGACGTCCAGCCTAAGGTTGGAGCCAACGCTTAGGATCACAAAACAGAAATACGAGAAGCCCCATGTTCCGTGATGGTAACACTAAGGCACTGATTTAACCAGCGCGGAAGACAGTTCCTTCCTGAACTTCTGCTGATGCGAACTTAGTACACTTCGGTTTTAAAACCACTTTGAGTTGGAGACAAGCAGTTGCAGGCAAAAGCATTCCAAGTTAGAGAATGCTTACCATGTGCCAACCACCATGCTCCGTCCTCCACAGGCATTATTTCAATTATCCCTTGGGACAACACTGTGAGATCAGTGCTATTGTTATCCTCATTCTGCACTGAAAAAAAAAAAAGAGCTAAGTTTTGGGGAGAGTAATTAATTTTCATAAAATCAGTTGGTAAACAGAGAAGATGAAGACTAGAAAATTTTCAGCAATCTGATTCCAGGGTCTGTACTTTTAACCTCCATCCTATGCAAGCTAGAAAAGAGAAACACTTGCTCCAAAAAGCATCATACCTCAGTATCATCCAGGGATTGGAAGGGAGATTCAGCGCTCTTTCCATGCTCACATGATACTGATGATTTCAGTGTATTCCCCCCTCTACGCCCTTAATCAAGGCTTTTCATGAGACCCATAGTCTGCCTGAAATGGTTGGTCCTTCTCTCCTTCGTTCCTGCCTCTTTAGCTCATTAATTGACTTTTTGAAGCCACTGAAGGGAGACATGTAACTCTCCTGGAAAATCCCCCATGGTAGGGGTGAGATCATTGCCAGTGAGTTCTTACCAACAAGGAAATTAGGCTGTCTGCTGGGGATGTGGAGGATGAGTTGGCAGGTTTCCCATGCTAATTGGTTTCGGTCTTGATTCCCTGGGTCTCCCAAGCCAGCTGACAACTCAACAGTGCCCAGCAGTCTCAGGCATGGAAAGTAGGCAAATACTTGAAGCTGCCTCAAGCTGAACATGAGTCACAGGAAGCTCCACCATAGGAATCTCGCATGCCTTGGACTGACCATGAGTAAGGGGTCAATTAACCATGGCAACATCATTGTGCTAATGTGATGCACAGGGATGGGGGACTCACTTTGCATTGTGAGGTTCTCAACATGGGAAGGCAGTAGGATATCATGGTTATGAGCATGGTCCTATAATTAAACAGATGTGTTCAGTTACTTGCCAGATGTTAAATGAAAAAAAAAAAGTAGCAATGGCACTTCCTCGACCCTACTTTCCTCCCCTGTAAAAAATAAGGGTAGGATGGTTATGGAGATTTGATATGATGAGCATACCTGGCACATAAGAGTGTTCAATGCCTTCCAAAGTAATGATAGTGGCTGCAAAGATGATGGTGACAGTGATGGTGGTGGTGGTGGTGGTGATGATGGTAGTGGTGATGATAGTGATGATTGTGATGATTACGGTGGTAGTACTGTTGATTATGACAGCCATGATGATGGTGGCGGCGGCGGTGGTAGTGTTGATTATGATAGTGGTGGTGATGTTGATGGTGGTGGTGGTGGTGGTAGAAGTGATGAAAAAGTGAGTATCATGGTTAAATTTTCTCCTTTTTAGTAACAACTCAAGGCAAGTTCCAAACTCAAGTTCCAGCCTCATTAAAAGAGACTCTCTTCCTCTAATTTGTCCCCTACCCCATGCTTCTTCCCTCCTTAATAAAAACACAATTGAGCACACTTGAACTTTACCCAAGGAATCAAGTGACTCTTTTGTGGCTGGCTGCAAAGATGATTTCCCATTGTATCAAGCTGTGCTAATGGTGAACACCCACCTCAGCTCAGTAGAGCCAATTAGTCAGGCTACATACAGAGTTAGAGAAGGTGAACCAACACTAAATGTGGTTAATCTCAAGAGAGTGTGTTGGTTACAGGATAACTAAGCCTTAGTGCTCAAAGGGATTATGATGGTCATATTGAGTTCCTGGCAAAAAGAATTGAACTAGCTGGGTGTAGTGGCACACCCTTGTAATCCCAGCATTTGGAAGGGAGGCTGAGACCGGAGGATCCGGGTTCACAGCCAGCCTCAGCTACCTAGTGAGGCACTCCACAACTTAGTGAGATCCTGTTTCAAAAATAAAGAATAAAAAAATAGGGATGGGGGTAGAGCTCGGAGGTAGAATGCCCCTGGGTTCAATCCCCGGTACTGCAAATAATAATAATAATAATTGAACTGTCCTTATTCAAATATCCCTCTAGAATTCCATTCATACATCACTGAGTGATGGGCTTATCTGGATGACCAAAATATGCATGTCTTACTTAACATGATTCTGAGGAAGATTTGCACACAGATTTCTACACTTAGCAATAGAAAGAAGGCCATGTGCAGACTACCATTTGAGCAGTGCACAGGCATCATATCTGATTGGCTTTAGGTCACCTACTTATTAAATTTCTGCATGAATAACTGGAACATAGAAAGGAAATCATCCAGTTCGGAGTTATAACCATGCTCCATGAGCCCTAGAGTTTTAGTGAAGGTGCCAGCACGTTTTTAGGAATAAGGAAGCAGTAGAGTTCACAAAATTTTTGAGATGCCCACCTCTCACATAAACCCATGTCTATTTCTGTTTTCCACTTTGCACACTCAAATACTATTCACAATTTCAAAAAAAAAAAAGTTTGAAAATCACCCTCCTAATTGAACCTACTCATTTCTCGGGAGAGGAAACTACAGCCCAGAGAAGTCAACTAACTAGCCCAAAGTTTCCCAGCTTGTACTAATGGAATCTGGACTCTAATTCTAAACATAGAGATCAGCACACTTGCCTAAAAAAAAGTTATTGGTAGCATATTCTTGGCAAGCATACACTTCTAGTCTTTATGACTGTCACTATAAACATTAACAAACACTACTTCTCCTGTCCACTGTGAGTATGTGGTACTATATTTGGCACTTTGGAGCTTAAGGGCAGGGAGTGCAGGAGTGATATCAGGGAAGTCTTTGTAGAAGAACTAATGCCCAGACAAATTTTCAAATACAGCACATGAGTTCACCAGATGAAAGGGGGAAGAAATGGAACATTCTAGACATTACACCTCTTTGAAATTGAGAACTGTGTTATAGGTATAAAGTGTCTTGTTTTTGCCAGGTTACTGTAAATATCAGTCAGAGTCCAGTCAGGAAACGGGAAGCATGTTAGGTATTTCCCATAAAAGGGATTTGTTCCAGGTAACTATTTACAAAGTGTTGAGAATGATTTTTAAAAGGGAAGAGAAGAGTGAGGTAACCCAGAGACTAGGAACGGCAGAAAGCAGTTGCCCCTCTGAGGGCTATAGCAAAGAGGAGAACATGTTATTACCCAAGTCCAGGTTGCATCACTGTGCCCCTGGGGTGACAGGACCACCCAGGAGAGGCCACCAGATCAGGACTAGGACCAACAAGGAGGGCTCACCCCGGCTAGCATGAGCTATTGTGGCTACAGTTAGAATTGTCGGAGATGCACATTCTCAGAGACGACATGAGTAGGAGCAGGAGAAACGATGCACCTTCTCACCTTCTCTTAACTTCCAACCTTGTACCAGTGCTTCCTGTTGGGTGTATCTACCAAGGAAGCCTGGGATCTGCAGACCCATGCTGCAGAGCAGAGCAGGAAGAGCAAGAAAGGTGCTAAGAATAAGCAGGCAAGTGACTGACATACCCACATTCTCTCAGTGCAATGTTCCTTCTAGTAATTTCCCCATAGTTCTCAAATTCAGTCTGCTTTCCCTCTCTCCCCACAAATATTTGTCAACATGCAGATGTGCCCATAATTGCAAATCCAAAACAATCCAATGGGGGGCATTTGTAGGATTTTCTCTGCCTACTACCTGAAACCTCTTTCTGTCTGGAGGGAATTCCCCACTGTACAAAAATGAGGCCTAGACCATTGATTTCCTGGCTCTCTTGCAGCTAGAAGATGGCATATATCCTAGGATACATCAATCAGATACTTCTGCTCTTGGACTTGGAATCAGGATGTAGTGACCAAAAGAAGTAAAGATAGTGAAGTTCCTTCCTGATGGAGAAATAGCCATGTCTAAGTTCCCAGGGCCATGATGGTAGACATTCCAGTGGCTACATCTGGGATTCAGTAACTTCCAAGTCACAATGGCTATGGTGACTATGTCTGACCAAACTGCTTCTGTCATGTGATGAAGCTCTTGCCCTCTAGCTTTCCCAGTGATTTTGATAATCACTCAAATATTTGCAATGTATGTTCCACTTATATAGAATAATTGTTACAACTAAGAACTCCAACTAGCAAAAACGCCTCTTTGTTTGTGACCAGAGATCTTATATCTTAAACTTAGCACTTATGATTGTCTAAAGCTTTTGAGGTGCTTTATCTCCTACAATATTGAAGAGAAATAAGCAATAGGAGATAAGTAGCCACTGACATGGAAGCCTCCAGGAGTCCTGAGATGTGGGAATATGGTGCTGGCCTCAAGCATCCAGGACTGTGAGAGAATGCTGTCCATATCCATGATCATGGGGAAAGAGTGCTTGCCTCAAGGGTCAGCCCGAAACCCAATGGCAAACGGAATTGTCTTCCTGCCTCTCCCACCCCTCCAGGAAGCTCTTAGCATTGCTGCATCTCCTGCCTCTTCCAGATCATAGCTGGGCCCAGGAAGCATTGTCAGAAATGACTGTCTTCTAGTCCCTTGAAAATTCAGAACCCCAAACCTTCTCCCAATATCAAGGAGTAGGAGACTTGCCCTGCTCCTCCTGTTTTAAATCTCCATCTATTAAAATAGCATCTATTACTGCATAACAAATCAGCCAAACTTAGTGACTTAAAACACTAACAAAACTTAGTGACTTAAAACAATAGTAGTCTGTTGTAATAGTTTATCATCTCTCTTGGTTTCTGGGGACCAGGGAATCATCCTGGCCACAATAGAGATGGTTTGTCCCTACTGCATGATATTCAGGAGGAGGACACAACCAGAAAATCTCAAAACTAGAGACTACACTCATCTATGGGCTCATTCATTCATATGTCTGGTGGTCGCTGCTAGCTGTTGGATGAGGGCCAAGCTGTGACCATTCACTGAAACACACACATGTATGCTGGGCTTCCTTACAATATGGCGACTGGGTTCCAAGAGCTGACAGAAACTATATCATCTTTTGCAATGTAACCTCAGAAGCCATGAGCCAATGTAACCTCAGAAGCATCACTTCCACTGCATCCTATTAGTCAAGACAGTTGCATAGATCTTCCCTATTTCAAGGGAAAGGATCTGAGATCCCCCACCTCTCACAATCACACTGTAAGACAAGCTTGTCTGATAGGATATACATAGATACAGCTGTCTTGGGAAAATACTTTGTGCCTCAGTCATTTTCAATAATTCCTAGGTTAAAAAGACTCTTTGGACTCCTTCTCCTTAGCTCATGTGGTGGCTCACTCTGCACCTGCTCTTATAAGTGCATCCCCATTGCTAAGTCCAGAACACCCCATACCTGCCCACCTTCTAAGGGGGAAGCTCTGCTCAGAAAGTGCCAGATGGTCTTCTGGCTCCTACTTCTGAAGAAGAAAACAAATAAATGTCATAAAGCAAATGTCATCTTGAAAGGGCTCCCCGCCACAAACGTTAACGCAACAACACTAATTTCAATAACCCTCTGAGCTATACACTCCTGTATAGTTCATGCTGCGATTTTGCTTGCATAGGCTCACTCAATCAATAAGCTCTGAGATGACTTTTCTGGTGGAAAAAAAAAGTAAATAAATAAAAAAAAGTACACTGTGTCAAGTACAAACGTGGCTTGAAAGTCCCTCGCTCAACCTTGGCCTCTTTGAATTATATTCATTAAGACCCAACCCCTCAGGGGCTGACACCTCAGCATGAAGTTCAGTTCCACCTCAGCAACCTTGCTGAGGTGGGAGAGGAAGCCAGGTAGCTTACACAATCAGAGAGGGGAGGTGCCGGCCAACTTGAGTTAATGTTCCCAAGCGAAGGCTCTTTCAGGAGCCGGATACTTTGAAGGTGGAAAAGCTCTGAATAAATTGACTGTGCCTTTTAACCCTCAGGCAAAGCATCGGTGATTCATTACTGAGAGTTTTCGTAACACCCTCCTGCAGCCTCCCGCCCTTAGTTCTTCAGCTGAAGACCAGGCCTGAATCTGTTTGAGATAAGGGCAGAGCAGTGTCTGAGGAAGTCAGGATTGAGGGCAAACTCGAGACTGTTCAATCAGTATAGAAAAGATTCTAGGAATGGAAAAGAATCACTTTAGATTTCAACCAGGTGTGTAGAATGGCCATGATTTGCACTTGCCAAACAGCTTGAGTTAGCGGGGCATGGTGGTGCACGCTTGTCATCCCAGTACTTGGGAGGCTGAGACAGGAGGATCACAGATTCCCGGCCAGCCTCAGCTACTTAGTGAGGCTCTCTACAACTTAGTGAGACCCTATTTCAAAATAAAGAATAAAAAAATAGGACTGGTGTATAGCTCGGAGGTAGAGTGCCCCTGAGTTCAATTCCCAGTACAAAAAAAAAAAAAAAAAAACTCTAGTTCTCTAGTTATCTATCATTGCTGAGATTTGAAACGGGTTCCTTGTGGCAAATGAAAATCTCAGCTATACCTTGAACAGTTAGTTGACCCATGCTTGGTTTGTGCCAGTCACTAAATTAAAGGCTTTGCAGGAATATATTTTTTAATTTTTTTTTTTTTTTTTTTTGCGGTACTGGGGATTGAACTCAGGGGTATTCTACCTCCGAGCTACACCCCCAGCCCTATTTTTTTATTCTTTTATTTTGAAACAGGGTCTCACTAAGTTGCGGAGTGCCTCAGTAGGTAGCTGAGGCTGGCCTCGAACCCAGATCCTCCGGTCTCAGCCTCCCGAATGCTGGGATTACAAGTGTGCGCCACCACGCCCGGCTTATATTATTTAATTTTAATAGAATTAATTAATCAAGCACATATTACTGAGTACATACCATGATCTCCTGGAGTTCGTATTCTCTGCGGCAGATGCTGTTACTAAACACAGCTATGTGGGATTGCAGAGCAAGGCACATTAACCATGAAGCTGCAACAATAGTCACCCTCGTGTATCTTGGCGACCTGAGGAGTTGGTGCCAGGCGTGCAGGGGTTCGCGCTTCGGGTTTAGTATGGCTTGGTAATCTGCAGAGGCAACTCGAAGGAGGACAATGGAAAGGCTCGGCTGGGCCCTGGCTATGTAAAGGGGACGTCAGGCCCAGGTCTGTACCCCAGCTCTGCCACTTATGAACTGAGTGGCCTTGGATGCGTTACTTTACCTCGTGGTGAAGAGGGGATCAAACAATTCGTGAGATGATGAGTTTGTGAACAGTTGACCCACAGGAAGTGATCATGCAATGCTTAATGGGGATGAAAATGAGGATGAGGATGCAGCTTGGAAGGAGGGACTCCAAGTGGCCTGGGAGGGGCCTGGGAAGCCGAGGGTGACAGCTAAGTACAGAGGTTCCCTGAACTACCATAGTTTGACTAGTGATCTCTCAACATCATGATGGTAAGGCAGTTTGCAGTCAGTAAAATCCACACTTTGAATTTTTCATCATTTCCGGGGCTAACAATAAGTGGTATGAATATCTCTCTCTCTCCCTCTCTCTCTCTCTCTCTCTCTCTCTCTCTCTCTCTCTCTCTCTCTCTCTCTCTCTCAGCTATGCAGTGACCCTGAGCCACAGCTCAGTCAGTTACACTGTCACCAAGGGAAACAACCAGTATTCCACAGCACACTGTGTTGCTAAGCTAGAAAGCTTGAAAGGTGTATTAGATGCGTTTCCGACTTACAACATTTTCAACTTACAATGGGTTTATCTGGACATAGCCCCATTGTAAATGAGGGACATCTGTAAATCACAAAACAAAGTTAGGAGCACAGGCCGGCACCTTGGAGATAAATATTAAGAGTTGCATTAGGCCAGGAAGGAAAGAGAAGGTCCCAGTGTCAAGAAAGATGCAATTCATGCTTTCATTCATTTGTACATCCAGTCATGCACTGAACATTTCCCGAGTCCCTGCTACAGGCAAGATGCTCTCTTGTAACAAGAGGAGTACAGGGGCCAGTACTGTCTGAGGAGGGTGTGCAGAGACAATTAGGCACACAGCTGTCACCAAAAAGCTTTTGGAAATATTGGTCCCGAGAATTGGGGCTGCACTGATGGGTGGAGAAACAGAATGTGAACTTGTAAGTTATCCCCACAATTCAAACAACCTCACAGGCACTGAATCTGCACCAAACTCTGGGAGTTTAAGAGGCCACAGTGGGCTAGACTGGAAAGGCCTCTTGGCATGGCTATTTCTAGCATGGACCATTCTGAGTAAACCTCACCACTCTTGGAGCCAAGTCTGAGATGGACCCGACTTAAGGGTCTCAGGCTAGCCCCTCACATGGAGAAAATAATGGCCACCAATTGCCAAAAGGGACCAGCTAGTCCCAAGCCACACCTTGCAACCTCCTCACCTGTGGTCAGGCCGTCATGGTGCACAAGGAGATATCCACTCTCACGTACAAGTGACCACTGCTTGGCAGCTCTGGTGCAGGGGCATGAGATACGGCAGTAAATAAAGCTAAAGAAATCCTTCTTGGGGTTTCTGTACTGGTTGAAGAAACAAACAACCAAGAGTCTGCAATCCTTATCTGAAACCCTTGCGCCAGATGTTTTTGGGGATAGGGAATTTTTCACATTTTTAGAGAGGTACTATCTAACATGCTTAATTCCATCTAATATGCTATACTCCACAGCATCTGGACCAGAGCTTCAGAGCCAAACACATTAACAGTTCTGTAGCTGCATCTATAAATATTTACACTAAGAGGGATAAATTAAGAAGGCAGATAGTCTCACAATGATTCAGGTCAGACATTGCTGTGAAAACTGCAAATGTATATCAAAAATAAACTGATGCGTGCCAAACACTTGCCTAACATCCGCTTTCCAAGGCGTTTGGAATTTCAGAATTATGGAGAGAAATTGTAAACGAACTAATTGTAGATACTGAGAGAAACAACAAAGGCAGGGTAATATGATCATGGGTGAGGTAGGAATAGACTCACTCGTGCACCATGCCGGGCCTTCTCACACATCCTCTCCTGTCATCCCTCTAACCCCCTGGGAGGTAACATTGTCACTGTCCTTTCACAGACAAGGAAATGGAGAACTGGTACATGAAGAACTTCATTCTAGCCGGGCGTGGTGGCGCACGCTTGTAATCCCAGTACTTGGGAGGCTGAGACCGGAAGATCTGGGTTCGTGGCCAGTCTTCGCTATTTAGTAAGGCCCTCTGCTACTTAGTGAGACCCTGTTTCAAAATAAAGAATAAAAAATAGGACTGGAGTTATAGCTCAGAGGTAGAATGCCCCTGGGTTCCATCCCCAGTACCACAAAAAAAAAAAAAACCTTCATTCTAGGCCAGCATTCCTTAACCCGCCATCAAACAAGTCTCATTCATGATTATACCATATTCAAAGACCACTCTGCTAGTCCTTAAGGTACTCTTTTAAATCAATTTTTTTTAACTTACATAAGCTTATTCTTTTATTGGTGCATTGTAATCATCCATCTTTGTGAGGTACATGCTGGTAGAAGCATACATATACACATCTCTCATTTAACCCCTCCCCAATTCCCACCCCATTCCTTCCCCACTCCCTCCTTCTCATGTTCAGTCATAAACTTATTTTTAAAGGAAGTGTTATTGTCCCACCATAAACGGAAAGACAGTATCTTTGCAACACACATAAACAGGCATAACTCTTAAAAACTGTTTAGTTCTTGCCTCTGCACTACCTCACCATTACCTGTGTACTCCACACCTTGAGAACTGCTGACCTAGGCCAACAAGTGGGTCCGGCTGGTGCCTGATGCTTCACCTCTCCCAAGACACTGCCCTCCTAGACCAAGAAGGCAGTAAGACCATCTGGACCCATTGCATGACTTCACCATATCTCAGATCCAGTGGAACCTTTACTTTCCAAAGAACTTGTCCTCATTAGAACTACTCTGCTGGCAGAAGAGGAACCTCCAGGCCCTGAGCTGAGTGCTTGACAGCTCCGCAACCCAGAACCAGATGCTACTGACACCCTCGTTTTACAAAAGAAGAATAAGACAAGGAGGCCAGGTCTTAACCCAGAAGAGGCAGAGCCAGAGCTTGAACTTGGGTCTCAAGCCTTCAAAGCTAGTGCACAGCATTTGTGATCTCCTCCTCCCGTGGGCATGTCAGAGCTCTCTGCTGCACAAGTATATTAAAGTCTTACACACTGGTTCACAGTTGTGACTGTGTCTGCCTCACCCACCAAACTTTGAGCTTCTGGAAGGCTCGGGACATATTTTAATGGTCCCTGCAGACGCTAGGGGCTAAAGAGCAGAGATTGTTCCTATCTTGTTCAACTCTGTGTACCCTTCACATAGCACCATTCCTGGCACTCACAGTAGGTGCTGAATAGACGCTGGTTCATTGAATGAATGGGTGGATAAGACCAGAGGAGTATCCATCCATGAATCTAGTATTCCCAATACCTAGCACAGTGCTTGGCACACAAAAGGATCTCAATGAATATTTTCTTTTCTGAACCAACCGATGACACTCCTGTTACTTGAAGATTAAGCAGCAGGAAGATTTTTGTCATTCTATTTTCTAGAATTCAAAAAAAATATGAATTTTGAATAGAATAGTCTTCAGCTAAATAAATAAATAAGCACACTACGAATAGGCAAAGGAAGAAGAAACAGCCCTTTCCAATTCAGGTACTACTTGAGATTAATGCAGAAAAATGTGAAATTTTACAAACCTTGCATTTCAAACCAAACCCGAGCTGAACAGGAATTACATATTCAGCAATGGCTTCCACAAGCATACTTTTTTTTGTCAGTTCCTCGGAGATTGATGGCACCAACTAATTTTAAGTGACTTAATGTGTTCCTGGAATTTGTAGCCGTTCCTCGTGATTCCGATGGGAGGTGTGCACTCAGGGAAGAGAGGCACATTTGAAGTGCTACTGTTGAGTAAATGTGGGTGTGTTAGGGGTGGAGGGGGTGGGCAGGGGTCTCCAGTTACTCAGGGTTTGGGGGCCACAGATGATGCGGAGCCAGTGACATGTTGAAGAGCACGTTAGGTCGTCTGTCAAATCCATTCTTGTTTTACGATGTGATCATCGCAGAGTAACGGACTCATCAGCAGCGCTCCACTGGAATCAAATGTAACGGCTCCCTTGGCGAAACCCTCAAGGACAGAGAGTACTGCCCAGCACAAGGGGCGGGGACGAATATCTTATTTCCTCAAGTCTCCAAGAGGGAATGATTGGAGACTGTAGTACATATTCGATGAGTTCACATGTGAAAACATCACACTCTGGGCCCCGTACATGGAACACATAAAACAGCTCCCAGGCCCCACGTTCTGCCTCAGTAGCTCCTGAATAATTATTTATATGATATGGGACAATTGGAAAAGTACCTGCTACCCTTGAAGGCCAACTGGCAATGGCTTTCTTCCCTCCCTGCAGCAGAGAAGGAAATAGAGACTCACACAACCAAGTAACCGACCCAAGTCACCCAGCAAGGAGGTGACAGGTCTGACAGGGAGGTGCAGCTTTGTGACACCCCAGGATCTGTCTCCCTAGATTCCCCTGCTGCCACCATTACCCCACCTGGCTGTGTCTAGAACTGTCCCTCCCTGGATATAAAGCAGGTAGCTATTTAAGTGGAGTGGATTGTTTTGTTTTGTTTTGTTTTGTTTTCCTGCCTCCAAAAGTATCTCCTTCAGTGGCCTTCCAAGGATCCTAAAAGTTTCGCCTGACCCTGCAAGGTCAAGGACTAACCCTCCACACAGCTGTCCAGTCTGGGTCTCCTAAAGAGTCCAGGCCTGTCTCTGATGGTGACCATTCAAGTCACCATTTGGCTTCCAAACTCCCAGGCCTTCATCTATAAATTGAAGAGTCTGGGACATGTTATCCTGTTAGCCCCTTCCTTCTTGGCCCTTCTCTGTCATGTTGATCTAAGGAGACACCTAAGATACATGGCTGTCCCTTCCTTGTCCACTTAGCAAAGGTCTAATAGCAGGACGAGGACAAGGGGCACCGCAACTAAACAGAAATGTCCTGCCAGCGGCGGCTGCGGTCCCCACCGTGCCCTCTCTCCTTCCCTCCCTTCCTCTCTCCTTGCCCTGTGGTCTCCAGACCACAGGCAGAGAAGCCCTGGGCCAGGCTGGTCCACTGACTCTGCTGATGGCTCCACTTACAGAAACCAGCTGTGCAGGTGTCTTGGTTCTGCCAGATGTGTTTGGCTGCTTCTGAATGCCAATGAGAACCTCTAGAAGACAGCTCCTTCTGACCCCTGCCACCATGGCAACCCTACTAAGCCACTGATTTCCTGTGAGCATGGCGGGGGTGGGGGGGGGGAGCAAGCTTATGTGACAGACATAGGGCAAAAACAACTATTTCTTCAGGGATTAAAAAACCACTGGATCACAGATACTGAATCCCAGAGTGGTGTGTGTGTGTGTGTGTGTGTGTGTGTGTGTGTGTGTGTGTGAAAGAGAGAGAGAGAGAGAGAGAGAGAGAGAGAGAGAGGACTACAAACCTGATGAACACCTAGTTTTCAACAATACTCAGCAATGTAGATCTCTAAGTTATGTTTGCAACCCAGAGACTAGACTGAGGATACAGATGTTAGGGGCTGTTGACATATCAAACACATGTTTATAGAATCTAAGGTGATTTTTTTTCCCCACTCTCAGTTTTGGGTTTTTTGGGGGGTTTTTTGTTTTTTTTGTTTTTGTTTTTGTTTTTGTTTTTGTTTTTGGGGTGTGTGTGTGTGTGTGTGTGTACTGGGGATTGAAACCAGGGGCATTCTACCTCCGAGCTACACCCCAGCCCTATTTTTTATTCTTCATTTTGAAACAGGGTCTCACTAAGTTAAGGAGGGCTTCACTAAGTAGCTAGTCTCGAACCCAGATCCTCCGGTCTTAGCCTCCCAAGTACTGGAATTACAAGCATGCGCCACTACGCCCGGCTCTAAGGTGATTTTTAAATATTTTATTGCTTTTTTTTTTAAGACCAACTACTGTCCCTTTACAAGATACAGGTTACTTACTGTCTGAGGACTGTCCTTGCATTATCTCATTCCACCCTGAAAACATCCTATGAGGTTACCGTAGCAGTACTGACAATTTGCTTTGTCTGAGGGTTTTATCACCATCTTTTGGTAATAAAACAAATAGAAGCCGAGACCTCGGATGAAGATGATTCTGAGGACAGATTTGAGCTACTCACTTGGAGCAGTAAGGAAAAGAGATTTGGGGTTACGTGCCAGCCACGATCAGAAGTTGATGGGAAGCAGGAGGGGTGGATTGAGAAGGATTCCGAGAGTAAGTCTGGGCTCAGTAGAAAGAGTGGTGTGACTGACAGGCAATGCCTGTCATGGGCACTGGAAGAAGACGTGTCACTCCACGTCACAAGCATCTGCCACCCTGGCTGAAGAACAAATCCATCTGCCAAATTCGTCCTCCAGAACAGGACACTTAGGTGTACCCACACGGGCTGTGTTTTGCACAACCTCCAAGGGTGCCGTTGTATAGATTTCAATGCACATGGAGCTCCCTGAGATTATGCAGCCCAGGATCTACACAACGCTGCAGGTTCTATGCTGATGAGTCCTTAAAGGGCAGCTGCTTTAGGGTAAAGAGCTTCAAAGGCCAAACTGAAGAGTCCTTGCCCCTGCTGTCTATTTTTATGCGTCATGGGGCACGTTCTTTCCCTTTCCGGACCTCAGTTATTATATAGCCTGTGGAATGAGCTGTTTAGACCACAGTGTCCTTAAATCTCTACTAAAATGGATGTTTTAGACTTTGGGGTTGATTTTGCTTTCCAACATCTCCTTTTCTTCTTATGGCACAACACTTGATTTTGTTTGGGGGGCTTCCTTCCCCACTCTCAGTTTTGGGGTTTTTGTTTTGTTTTTGGTTTTTTTTTGTTGTTTTTGGGGGGTTTTTTGTTTTTTTTTTGTTTTTTTTTTTTGTGTGTGTGTGTGTGTGTGTGTGTGTGTGTGTGTGTTGCCTCTGGGGTATTCTACCTCTAAGTTACACTCTCAGCCCTATTTTATTTTTATTTTGAAACAGAGTCTCAATAGGTTGATTAGGGTCTTGCTATGTTACTAAGGCTGTCCTTGAACCTGAGGTCCTCCTGTCTCAGCTCCCAAGTACCTGGATTACAGGTGTGCACCACCATGCCCGGCTACACCCTTAGCTTTTAAACTTGCCCCAGTGGTGAGCTCATGACCGCGCTAAATCAAGCAGTGCATATCCCCCAGCCTCCGTCCCTGACCACAGTGACTGGCTCAGAGCTGGATCGACAATCTAACCACGGCCCATGAGACTCAAGTCTCGGGATTTTTTAAAACCCCAAAGTGGGTTCCATCTTTCCCACTGGAAGTACATCTAGAAGAATGGAACCCCAAGGAGTGTTGCAGTCATTTGGGGGACTATGCAGGGATATGTTGTGTGAAAATAGAGCCCTTACCAAAGAATACAATCCACAAGTAGAGAAACTGTTTTCCTGGTCACACGATTTGTGATCTGGATCAAGCCTCACCTGAAGCAGCATGACCTCTAACCATGAACTAATACAAGCAATTCAAGGTGGGGTTCCACTCAAATAATTCTACCTGGAAAATGTATGAATTCTTGAGTCCAAAGAGTAAATTCCTTAACCCTGACCAACACTGTTCTTGGTATCACTGCCAAGAGTCCAAGAAACAATAGCAAATCTGCAAGATGCTCCAAATGCATTATCCCAGGTCCCCTCTGAATGCTTCTCCCATGCATGCAATATGTGCCTGATGTAGCTCGAGAAATAAGTCAGGCCATTGCCACCTACACATGTCATCAAAGTAACCACCTGGGGGCGGGGCTGTGAGTGTATTCCTTTACATCAGAAACGTTTCCGCTACTCCATTTTGAAGATCCTCAGAGCCCGTTTGTGACTCCCAACTCCCGTGAGAGCACTCTAGGTCAAAATTACAGCAAACCTTTGTGACCCCCCTATTAGGGAGAAGGGGTTAGTACAGACCCTGGGAGATAAGCAGGACAAAAGAAATCCCAGGACCTCAAAACGTTGACAGTTTAGAAGGAAAAAATAAAACAGGTGTCCAATGGATGCAAACACTTCACTCCCGCTAGCTCATAAAAGTAATCTTCAAATGTTAAGTGGTTTTCTAGACAAACCCTCAGGCTCTTCTCTCCTCCAACCCACTTTGGATTCATGTGTGTTCAGCAGTGAATAGCTATGAGGGCCTATTTTTCAAAGAACTATCTCTTTCACCCTCCACAGAGTCACCATGGAAGCCAACTCAGAAAGACATGACGCCTCACCTAGACAAGGGTGCTGGGTCCAAGGCTAGTCACCTGCCCAAGACAAATCAATCACAGAGCCCATTGCCTAAACAGCTGATTGGTCCATGGGTAAGCACCCAATCCAAGCAGATTTATCTGAGCCCTTCCAGGTTGTATCCTTACAAGCTTCCATGGAGAACCAGGTGTGGTGGTGCACACCTGTAACCCCAGTACTTGGGAGGCTGAGACAGGAGTATGTTAGGTTTGAGGCCAGCTCAACAGTTTAGCAAGACCATCAGCAATCTAGAGAGACCCTGTTTCAAAATAGAAAATAAAAAGGACTCGGGGTATAGCTCAAAAGGTAGAATGCTCTTGGGTTCAATCTCCAGTATGAAGAATGAAGGAGGAGGAAGAGGAGGAGGAGGAGGAGGAGATATGATATGTGAGGAGTTTTGCAGAGAGCCTTAAACCCTTGGTTCCAGTTGCTACTAAAGCCCAGATACAGTACAGATTTTGAATTGCTTGTTATGCTCAGCAAACTTATAATAAATTCCTGTTTTTGCTTAACCTAGTTGGAGCTGGTTTTCTATCACCTAGAACCAAGAGTCCTCATGGATGCATGGTCTTGAGAGGTCTTATGCCTCCAGTTCAAGTGTAAATCCACTCATCCAGGTTCAGGCCCCTCCCTAGTTGCTGCATTGAGAGTTTCTTGGTTGTTAGCATTGAGCTCCCTGCCAACTTGGGCAGGTCAGCCTTCCCAGACCTCATGCCAGCCTGGAAAACTCTGCATTGATCCTTCTGTGAAGTGAGTGGAATGAGAGGCCATGACACTCAGCTGCAGGCATGGAGCTGTGCAGAACTGTGTCCATAGCACCGTGGGGATGCTGAAGAAGGAGTAGCCAAATCCTGATTCCAGAACAGGAAGTGGTCCAGGGGGACTTGGCTAAACTTGGACAGCTAGGTTGGAGTTTCACCGGTAGAGAGGATCGGGGTTATTAGAAAGAAGGTAAATTAGAAAGAGTATGCCAAGCAGTAGGAATATAAGGGGCAAAAACGTTTGTGGAAAATGGGTAAACACGACTTTAGTGGACCTCTCCCTAAAAATGTTCCCATATATATATTCTTTTTTGCAGTACTAGGGATTGAACCCAGGGACATTCTACTTCCAAGCTACACCCCCAGCCCTTTTTTTTTTTTTTTTTCGGCTGATTCCTACATTATTTAATAGACTTGGCTCCATTTGGCTTTGAAGCTTTCAAAATAAATATTTTGGGGAGTGAAATATTTAAACATGGCTATTGTTTTTAAAAGAAAAGAAGCCAGGTGTGGCAGCACACACTGTAATCCCAGTACTTGGGAGACTGAGATAGGAGGATCGCAAATTCAAAGGCAGCCTCGGCAAGGTAGTGAGGCTCTCAGAAACCTAGTGAAATCCTGTTTCCACATAAATAAATAAAATCAATCTGGGGGTATAACTTGGAGGTAGAATGCCCCTAGGTTCAATCTCCCCACCAAAAAAAGAAAAAACCTTTAGAAAATTGGAAAAGGATAAAAATTGCCCATAATCCTTCTACCTACTCAGATTTCAGCTAATACAGTTAAGCATTCATTGCTTAACATCTGAGAAATGTGACATTCTGCAATTTAGTTGTTGCGTGAACAACTTCGAGTGTATGGATACAAACCTAGGTGGTATCGCCGGCTACACGACTCGGCTATATGGTATCTATTGGCTATTGCTCCTAGGGTAGAAACCCATACCGGTATCTTCCTATACTGAATTCTGTAAGCAATTGTAACACCATGCTTTTGTATATCCAAATACAGAAAAGATATAATAAAATACTAGGGATTTTTCAGCTCTATTACAATCTTATGAGCCAAATGTCATTTATCTAGTCCATTATTGACCTCGACATCATTATGAGGCACAAAACAGCATTTGTGTATATGTGCTTATTACCTCTTTTTAAAACATCTAAACATTTATATAGTATAAAAGTAGACTTCAACTATTTGCATGGTTTGTTATCCTGATTTTTTTTTTTCATTTTACCATATTTTGTGGGCAGAATGTCACTAAATTTGCATTACAAAATGATTTTACATCAATTGTCATTTAAATGGTGCACAGCATTTTCTGCACAGACACGCTAGACTGGGTGTTTTAACCAGTTGTGATTGGTGGACATTTAGGCTGCTGCCAATGAAATGCACGTGTGTGTGCACTTGCTTTTGTATCAAAACTGTGAGAAACAGATAATTTGCACATTTTCTTGCTTGTTTTCTTAACCCATTTCATTCTGTCATTCTAGATGTGGGACACCTAGGAAAAAAAAAAACTTAAGTTGAGCAACAAATATTATCTTATTTTAATGCACCTGCATCACTGAAATATTTGCAGAATTGAAAACTTAGAACTTAATAGGCCTTAAGGTGAATTCCAGGAAATGAGATTGCTGTGTAAAGGCTATACCTATTTTCAAGTCTTTTGACACATGTTGTCAAAAGCCCTTCAGAAATGGGCTCATTTACACTCCTAGCAACACCACATGTGACAATCAATTTTCCCTCGCTCTTTTCAGACCTAGTTTTATTCCTTTCTCTTGGAACAATAGGTTAAAAACCAGACAGCCT
Source organism: Graphiurus murinus (assembly GCA_004027655.1). NCBI lineage: Eukaryota > Metazoa > Chordata > Mammalia > Rodentia > Gliridae > Graphiurus > Graphiurus murinus. Next base: position 3,491 of record PVLC010006099.1, on the reverse strand, counting down.
TGTTGCATAATTTGCATTTATTTTATTACTGTATTATTTTTATGTGATTTTGGATCACTCATGTATTTTATTTAACAATTATGAATTCTAAGCCAGGTGTGGTGACATATGCCTATAATTCAGTACTCCCTCCACTTGGGAGGCTGAGACAGGAGGATCACAGGTTCAAGAACAGTCTCAGTAACTAGCGAGACTCTCATCAACCTAGTGAGACCTTGTTTCCAAATAAAAATAAAATAGAACTGGGGGTGTATCTCGGACTTAGAACTCCCCTGGGTCCAATCCCCAGTGCCACACAAAAAAAGGAATTATGAATTCTTTGTTTCACATTTTTATGAGTGTTACTGATTTTTTTTTTTACCAATTGATCTACAAGGACTTTTAAATATCTAGCATATTAGTTGCTTATCAGATATATATATAATATATAAAATATATTTATTTAAAATATATTTTAATATATCCTTTCTGCTTTAACTTGGTAATGTGGGAGGTTTTGCAACATAAGCTTAATGTTTTATCTATATTCATACATTTTTATGGTTTCTGATGTCATAGTTAAAAAAATTTCCCCAAGCGTAAAAAGCTCAAAATACTCACCTATGCTTTCCTACTTTTATGATTTAGATTTTAATTTTTAATTTATCTGGAATTTACATTTTGTGTAAGGTGATCAGTAGTGCTTTAATGCCATCATTTTCAACTACCCAAATTTATTCTATTTGTAAAGAATGGATATATCTCCTTTACCAACATATTAGTTCTCAAACATAGTTACAGCTTGCTTAGATGGTCTATTCTTTTCCAATAATTTGCCAGCCTAGCCCTCTGACAGTAAAGCTCTTTACCTAGTTACATTATTAATCATTTTAATCCACTAGGGCAATTTCTTCCACCTAACTCTCTTTTCTCTAAATTTTATGAGCAGTTTCAAGTATCTATTCTTCCAAAAATGCTTTAGAATCATTTTGTTAAACTTCCTCGAAATCCTATTAATATTTTCTATGGAATTGCATTAAGTTGATAAGTTGAATTGCAGAACATTGACATCGTAACAATACTTCTAGAAGCATAATATGCCATTTGGTAGATTCAAGTTTTCTCTTCTGCATCTCAGTAAAGTTTTATCATATTTTTACATAGGCCCTTTGCGTTTCTTGTTAAAATTATTCCTGAGTATTAAATATTTGGTCGATATCATATTATATAATTTATACTATAAAATATTTGTATTATAAAATAGTCAGTTGGTATGATATTTTATAGTAAGTTCACACTGGTAGATAGCAAGCCAGTATGTATATTTTGTGATATATAATACACACACACACACACACACACACACACACAACTGGACCTGTCTGATGAAATGGGAGCCACAGAAGCGATGAACTTTGACCAGAAGTAGCTCCCAAGGCACAGAGAGAGGGGGAGAAAGAGAGTCTTGAGTTCTACCTTTCCTTCCTGCTATGCCCACTGGGCACACTCAGCCAGGAGCCAGATGTCAGGGGAGCCGGGACAGTTAGAAGTGGCCCCCAGACGTGCAAAGCACCCCAAGAAAGGCCATGGAATGGACCTGGGACACACAGGCCAAGGACCAGCTCCTAACATCTCTACAAGGACTATTTACTAGGATAGTCACAATGATGTGCATTGAAGGACAGAAGAGGAGGAAAGGATGGTTTTGATCGGATTACTACAACAAGCTTATCACCTCCTGAGGCGGCTACTTGGAGGAGGGAACCCACCTCTGGATGAGCTGGCATTGTTTTTCAGTAGGCTCATTAACTTAGAGTTATTTATTATCTGCCTTTGTGTCACTCCAACCATCTCCCAAGAAGTGGAGACCAAAAAGAGCTCTGTCTCTGGAAGAGCCCAGCAAAATCCTATTTCCCTCCCTTCTGCCATAGAGCAAGGTGGTCACCTTCCCCAGAGGACAAAGAAGGAGGGCAAAGTGAGGTGCACACCTAATCACCCCGCACCAGCCAGTTAACCCAAAGAGAATCCCAATGGAATCAATAAGGGCAAGTGTGTGTGTGTGTGTGTGTGTGTGTGTGTGTGTGTGTGTGTCCTTACTGGGGATTGAACCCAGGGGTGTTCTACCTCTGAACTATACCCCCACCTCTATTTTATTTTGATACAGGGTCTCATTAAGTTTCGGAGGGCTTCACTAAGTTGCTGAGGCTGACCACGGACCTGAAATCTTTCTCAGCCTCCCAAGGACTGGGACTACAGGCATGTGCCACCAAGCCCAGTGGATCCATACTTTTTAAAGTCTTCCTGCATCTCAGCAGGAGATGATGAACCTGTTATATGATGTAATTTCAATTCAATATAGTTCAACCAGACACACTACCTTGAAAAATAAAATCCAAAATGCCTTCCTAAAATCTTCTTGAGGATTTTTTGCTTAACTCAACTTCCTAGAACCTTGAAGTAGGTGCTCAAAGAATATATGCAGCAACAAATAGCCCAATTTTAAAATGGGCTAAATAATAGACATTTCTCCAAAGAAGATATGCAAATGGCCAACAAACATCAAAACGATGCTCCGTATAGATATAGATAATCAGGAAGGAAATGCTAATCAAAACCGCGAGATAGCACCTCAGGCCCCTTAGGGTGGTCACTATCAAAACCCCAGAAAACAACAAGTGTTGAGGAGGATGTGGAGAAACTGGAACACCTGTGCACTGTTGGTGGTACAGCTTCTTCAGAAAACGGTGTAGACCTTCCTAAAGAAAAAACAAAGAACTACCATACATATGACCTAGCAATCCACTTCTGGATACAGTCAAGAGAACTGAAAACAGGATCTCAGATATTTCTGTACTATCATGTTCACAACAACCAAGCTGAAGAGGCAACCTTAATGTCTTGATGGATGAATGAATAAAGAAAAGTTGATATGTAGATATAGTGGTATATTATTCATCACTCTTTATAAAGAAGGCAATCTCATTATATGATACAACATAGACGAACCTTGAGGACATTATGTTAAATAAAATAAGCCAATAACACACACACACACACACACACACATACACATACACAAAAAGAAGAGGCAAATTCCTCATGATTCCACTCTCGTGTGAGGTTTCTGAAGTAGTCAAATTCAGAGAAACAGAAAGTAGAATGGTGAGCCGGGCATGGTGGCACGCTTGTAATCCCAGCATTTGGGAGGCTGAGACTGGAGGATCCGGGTTCTCGGCCAGCCTCAGCTACCTAGTGAGGCACTCCACAACTTAGTGAGACCCTGTTTCAAAATAAAGAATAAAAAATTTTGCTGAGGAGCCGGGCGTGGTGGCGCACGCTTGTAATCCCAGCATTCGGGAGGCTGAGACCGGAGGATCCGGGTTCGCGGCCAGCCTCAGCTACCTAGTGAGGCACTCCGCAACTTGGTGAGACTCGGTTTCAAAATAAAGAATAAAAAATAGGGCTGGGGGTATAGCTCGGAGGTAGAATGCCCCTGAGTTCAATCCCCAGTA